>WWET01001148.1:74218-104574 GCA_011038615.1 Limnodynastes dumerilii
TATAATAGTATTAGAGATGAGAGGTGATAAATAACAGTGTAATAGTAACACTGGTCAGTATCTGTGCAATAATATAATAATAATATAATAATCCCCATGCAGAGTATTTCCAAAGCTAGAATCCGACCTCTCCTATGATCTGAGGGCTGTATCCAGATATAATAATGCAAGAGGGCTTATTGAACCCTGTTGCGTAGGTCCCTTTCGAAAGTGACATATGGACATACGTGCCAGATGTTACACAATGGATCTCCATGCGGATGGAAGTTATCCATACGTAAAGGTAGACCTTGCAATCTGCGTGGCAAAATCCTGCAACAGGGGTGGTATTTGCCACGCAGAGTGGGCAAAATGGGCAGCATTTAGTTGTCACATACAGATCCGCGGACCAGAGCCATAACTAGGAATATTAGAGCCAGGAAAGGAAAAAAGCAGCTACCTTGAATTATTAAACAGCCTGATCTTTACAATGGACTTAATGGTGCCCTTCTTTGGTTTGCTGCTCTGGGTGATGGCCCCTAATGCACTCGGCGACTGCCCTTAGTTACGGCCCTGCTATGAACGTACGGACGCAGATATGTACAGAACATTTAGGGTGGTTTATGGACATGAAAGTCCTCCAAGCTCTGGAAGAAGAAGGGGGCACAAAGTCTGGCTATGAGCCTCATGCAGCTGAGTAATTTGGACCTCTCATTTGGCATATAAAGGTCCTTCATCCCCACAAACCTATTATTTGCTCATACAGTATATAGAGAAATAAATACTTAAACAAAACAAAAAAATAAGTGAAACAGCAAAAAAACTTAACTCTAAACACAGATTTCTATTTAGTTTCTATACATATCACTGTTACATTGAATTATTTTTCACTGGTTTCCTTTCATCTTCTAGACGTTGTAATTTGCTTCACAATAACTGGCGCATTTCTTGATGTGTAATAAGATAAATGTTTAATGCACCTTTAGATAGAATATTGAAGTGTAGAAGATGTAACCAAATAAACTGGAGATCCTGTAAGATTTCCAGTTTTCAAATCTAGACACATTTTCAATAATAATGAAACATGTTTAAATATATGGTTATTGCTTTTTTGTGCCAAAGGCAATTAACTTGCAATATATTTTTTTGTTAACTTGTTTTTATTGTTTGCATTAAATTACTTTATTTATTTTTTTCTCATTATATTATAATGCATTATTGTCTGGTGACCCAGGATGCTTGCCAATAAATGCTGGCAGATGTAAATGTTTTTCAAAAGGACTTAGGAAATAATGACAAAATAATGGTGTTACAGTACATTACAAATGAGAAACCGAGGAACCGAGAACAACTTTTATGCGATAAAAATCTAGTTTTGCTATATGTATAGATAGATAGATAGATAGATAGATAGATAGATAGATAGATAGATAGATAGATAGAGCATGGCTGCTCAGTGATAGAGCTGAGGTCATGAGTTTGATTCCCGGACTAGGCCTTAGCTGTTTGGAGTTTGTATGTTCTCCCTGTGTCTTTATGGGTTTCCTCCAGGTGCTCTGGTATCCTCCCACACTCCAAAAACATACTGATAGGTAAGCTGGATAAATGAATCCTATTGTGTGTGTGTGTGTCTGTGTAAGGGAACTTAGAATGTAGCTCAGGGAATTATGTGGATGATGAAAGCACTATATAAAACCTGTAAATAAATAGACAGCGGTAATATAGATAGATAAGATAATGGGGGGAATTCACACTTAAGAAGCTTACATGCGCAGTAGCTCATTTACACAATCTATGTAGCATCTCGGTAGATTGAGTATTCGCAGTCTGCATGTACTTTAGCCACTAGAGAGAGACAGCCTCTGGCCAGGTTTAAGAAGAGTGGAAGGGGGGGTATGTTACCGAGCCGGGGGCAGAACACGAGGAGAATACAAATAGGAACTTAGGGAAGCCCTGGAACACTCTTAAGTGCCCTGTGTTCAAAAAAAGGGGAGGTGACGAGGAAGGAAGCTTTAACATAGGTGCGGATACACATGTTTATATACTGTATATACACATGCTTATATACTGTATATACACATGCTTATATACTGTATATACACATGCTTATATACTATATATACACATGCTTATATACTGTATATACATGCTTATATATACACAGGCTTATATACTGTATATACATGCTTATATATACACAGGCTTATATACTGTATATACATGCTTATATATACACATGCTTATATACTGTATATACATGCTTATATATACACATGCTTATATACTGTATATACATGCTTATATATACACATGCTTATATACTGTATATACATGCTTATATATACACATGCTTATATACTGTATATACATGCTTATATATACACATGCTTATATACTGTATATACATGCTTATATATACACATGCTTATATACTGTATATACATGCTTATATATACACATGCTTATATACTGTATATACATGCTTATATATACACATGCTTATATACTGTATATACATGCTTATATATACACATGCTTATATACTGTATATACATGCTTATATATACACATGCTTATATACTGTATATACATGCTTATATATACACATGCTTATATACTGTATATACATGCTTATATATACACATGCTTATATACTGTATATACATGCTTATATATACACATGCTTATATACTGTATATACATGCTTATATATACACATGCTTATATACTGTATATACATGCTTATATATACACATGCTTATATACTGTATATACATGCTTATATATACACATGCTTATATACTGTATATACATGCTTATATATACACATGCTTATATACTGTATATACATGCTTATATATACACATGCTTATATACTGTATATACATGCTTATATATACACATGCTTATATACTGTATATACATGCTTATATATACACATGCTTATATACTGTATATACATGCTTATATATACACATGCTTATATACTGTATATACATGCTTATATATACACATGCTTATATACTGTATATACATGCTTATATATACACATGCTTATATACTGTATATACATGCTTATATATACACATGCTTATATACTGTATATACATGCTTATATATACACATGCTTATATACTGTATATACATGCTTATATATACACATGCTTATATACTGTATATACATGCTTATATATACACATGCTTATATACTGTATATACATGCTTATATATACACATGCTTATATACTGTATATACATGCTTATATATACACATGCTTATATACTGTATATACATGCTTATATATACACATGCTTATATACTGTATATACATGCTTATATATACACATGCTTATATACTGTATATACATGCTTATATATACACATGCTTATATACTGTATATACATGCTTATATATACACATGCTTATATACTGTATATACATGCTTATATATACACATGCTTATATACTGTATATACATGCTTATATATACACATGCTTATATACTGTATATACATGCTTATATATACACATGCTTATATACTGTATATACATGCTTATATATACACATGCTTATATACTGTATATACATGCTTATATATACACATGCTTATATACTGTATATACATGCTTATATATACACATGCTTATATACTGTATATACATGCTTATATATACACATGCTTATATACTGTATATACATGCTTATATATACACATGCTTATATACTGTATATACATGCTTATATATACACATGCTTATATACTGTATATACATGCTTATATATACACATGCTTATATACTGTATATACATGCTTATATATACACATGCTTATATACTGTATATACATGCTTATATATACACATGCTTATATACTGTATATACATGCTTATATATACACATGCTTATATACTGTATATACATGCTTATATATACACATGCTTATATACTGTATATACATGCTTATATATACACATGCTTATATACTGTATATACATGCTTATATATACACATGCTTATATACTGTATATACATGCTTATATATACACATGCTTATATACTGTATATACATGCTTATATATACACATGCTTATATACTGTATATACATGCTTATATATACACATGCTTATATACTGTATATACATGCTTATATATACACATGCTTATATACTGTATATACATGCTTATATATACACATGCTTATATACTGTATATACATGCTTATATATACACATGCTTATATACTGTATATACATGCTTATATATACACATGCTTATATACTGTATATACATGCTTATATATACACATGCTTATATACTGTATATACATGCTTATATATACACATGCTTATATACTGTATATACATGCTTATATATACACATGCTTATATACTGTATATACATGCTTATATATACACATGCTTATATACTGTATATACATGCTTATATATACACATGCTTATATACTGTATATACATGCTTATATATACACATGCTTATATACTGTATATACATGCTTATATATACACATGCTTATATACTGTATATACATGCTTATATATACACATGCTTATATACTGTATATACATGCTTATATATACACATGCTTATATACTGTATATACATGCTTATATATACACATGCTTATATACTGTATATACATGCTTATATATACACATGCTTATATACTGTATATACATGCTTATATATACACATGCTTATATACTGTATATACATGCTTATATATACACATGCTTATATACTGTATATACATGCTTATATATACACATGCTTATATACTGTATATACATGCTTATATATACACATGCTTATATGTACAGTATAGGTGTTTCCTCTTAGTCAGTGTACAGTATAGGCATTCCCTCTTAGTCAGTGTACAGTATAGGCGTTCCCTCTTAGTCAGTATACAGTATATCTGTTCCCTCTTAGTCAGTATACAGTATAGGCATTCCCTCTTAGTCAGTGTACAGTATAGGCGTTCCCTCTTAGTCAGTATACAGTATAGGCGTTCCCTCTTAGTCAGTATACAGTATAGGCGTTCCCTCTTAGTCAGTGTGCAGTATAGGCATACCCTCTTAGTATACAATGCCCTTATATTGAATAGTGATGTCATCATTTATATTTGGATCATAGTGATGTCACAGCTGTAAAATATATCCGTTCATTCTGTCAGCAGTGATCTCTCTTGTTTTGCATACATAGTTTTCTAAGCCTTGTGTTTTATAATGTATAGCTGCCAGCAAAGGACAGAGCATTTCTTGATTAGTTTTGTAATTACAGTGGAGGCAGGACACGTTACGGGGCCCAAGACTGCCATATACACCCTGATGAGGCTGCCTGCTGTACATACACAGTAAAGGTCCCATTTTGTGCTTTTAAGAGCTAAGCACCACAGCAGTGCTGCATCTCAGGCCCCTCATAATGACCTATGGGGCCCGCCAACACTTAATTTTGTCTTTGATCTTGATATAATACAGCGATAGGTGAACGGCTCAGCAGCTACTTGTGTCCTTATATTTTATAATAGAACTCATCTAATCACCATTACTGTGCAAATGGTGGCAATTATTTTTATGTCCGGCAAAATGGTTATAGTCTTGTAACAACACTGAATGAAAATTTGCTTTTAATTATTTTTCAGGTTACTCGGCTACTTAAGCTAACTTATTTAACAGATTTTGCAGTCTTTTTTATTCCCCAGATATAATATTTAAATGACTTATTGCAGTTGACAAAAACAGTTTTTATCCTTTACTTGGCTAATAAGTTTTATGGGTCAGGTCCAGAATTAGGGACACAGCAGAAGCGGTTACGATAGTGGGATCCCATAGTTAGTATGTTCACTTCCCTCTCATGTACGGCAACTTTCGGATGTCCCTTTTTCGTAAATCAGATTTTCTACAACTGAAGCTCAATTAAAAATGGCAATTTTAATTGCTATATAGAGCTTTTGCCGACACCATTAGAATGTTCCCATTTATTTGCCAGTGGTTTAATTCCAGTTTATACTTACGCAATTCAGTCAAAGACAATCTGTGCTGCTATTTCAGGATAACGCTCAAACTTCAATGTCATATTGAATAAGGATACATTGAATATGCATTAGACATTCTGTGCCGCCTGTACAGGGCAGCATTGCTCAGATAGCTGCCAACATTTAGCATCATTTTTTCTGCCGTATTACTTAATGTCCGTTTATGTTCCTCATTCCCAATAGCCTCAACACACATATAGACTGGACATAAACAAGACACATATTTACTCTTTGGTCTGGATCTGGATTTAAAGATAAGAGGAAATCAGGTGAACGTTTTTACAATTGGGCGTGTCTTTTGCCAGACCGACGGTCTGCTTTGTGACAGACCATCATGTGCCAGTTGCCGACAGTCTCCATTTTGCTTAGACTCCCAATGTCACAAAGATTTTTCTGGCAACAGGTAGCACTTGGATCCCAGCCCTACCATTAACTCTTCCTTAACCCTATTCCTCGATTTTCTGCTGCCTTACCCTTACCTTTCTCTTCGGGCATAACCCTTACCTTTCTCTTCGGGCATAACCCTTACCTTCCTCTTCAGTCCTAACCCTTATCTTATTCTTCAGCCCTAACCCTTACCTTCCTCTTCAGCCCTCACCCTTAGCTTCCTCTTCCGCCCTAACCCTTACCTTCCTCTTCGGCCATAACCCTTATCTTCCTTTTCAGCCCTAACCCTTACCTTCCTCTTCAGCCCTCACCCTTACCTTCCACTTCTTGAGCCCTAACCCTAACCGTCCATGTTTTGCAGCCTAATCCTAAATTTCCCCTTAAGCCCTCACCGTAACTCTCCCTTCTTGAAGCCTTCCCTAACCATCTTTCTTGAGGCCTAACCCTAACCTAAACACGAAGGGGTCGTCGTAGCCTATGGCTATTGGGAACGGGTCGTTCCCACGGGTCGTTTTATTATTTACTTGCTGAGAGAATACTTTGCTTTTGCTTATTGCATACCAACTTGTCAAAAAACAATCACTTCCCGGCACAACTCAAAATGACAACGATTATATGTAGTATATGCAGTACTCTTTTGTCATAGAACGCACCGGAGCAGAGTTCCGGCACCTTTTTTCGACAGATTTCCCAAGTTTTAAATGTTTTGGTGGCATAATCATAAAAACGGTGAATGTGGCTGCTTGTGTGTTCAGTCCGATGAATGTGTACTTCGTCCGGCACTTTTTTCGTACAAAAAAGCACTGAGTATATTAGTTCTATGTGTAAACGCAACGAATTGTCACTGCATGCAAAAAAAATAATAATAATCCATTTGTGCCACTCACATTACTATTTGATTTGTTCAAGTTCCCCTGTTTTTCTGCTACTCTCAAACCATAGATTAGCCCCTTGTGTGACAGCCACAGGGGTCTAACTCTATGATCACTGCATCCTCATTCACCATTGTCTAACTCTATGATCACTGCCTCCTCATTCCACCATTGTCTAACTCTATGATCACTGCGTCCTCATTCCACCATTGTCTAACTCTATGATCACTACATCCTCATCCATCATTGTCTATCTCTATAATCACTGCGTACTGATTCCACCATTGTCTAACTCTATAATCACTGCATCCTCATCCACCATTGTCTAACTCTATGATCACTGCGTCCTCATTCCACCATTGTCTAACTCTATGATCACTGCGTCCTCATTCCACCATTGTCTAACTCTATGATCACTGCGTCCTCATTCCACCATTGTCTAACTCTATGATCACTGCGTCCTCATTCCACCATTGTCTAACTCTATGATCACTGCGTCCTCATTCCACCATTGTCTAACTCTATGATCACTGCGTCCTCATTCCACCATTGTCTAACTCTATGATCACTGCGTCCTCATTCCACCATTGTCTAACTCTATGATCACTGCATCCTCATCCACCATTGTCTAACTCTATGATCACTGCATCCTCATCCACCATTGTCTAACTCTATAATCACTGCGTCCTCATTCCACCATTGTCTTACTCTATGATCACTGCGTCCTCATCCACAATTGTCTAACTCTATAATCACTGCGTCCTCATTCCACCATTGTCTAACTCTATGATCACTGCGTCCTCATTCCACCATTGTCTTACTCTATGATCACTGCGTCCTCATCCACAATTGTCTAACTCTATAATCACTGCGTCCTCATTCCACCATTGTCTTACTCTATGATCACTGCGTCCTCATCCACAATTGTCTAACTCTATAATCACTGCGTCCTCATTCCACCATTGTCTTACTCTATGATCACTGCGTCCTCATCCACAATTGTCTAACTCTATAATCACTGCGTCCTCATTCCACCATTGTCTTACTCTATGATCACTGCGTCCTCATCCACAATTGTCTAACTCTATAATCACTGCGTCCTCATTCCACCATTGTCTAACTCTATGATCACTGCGTCCTCATTCCACCATTGTCTAACTCTATAATCACTGCATCCTCATTCACCATTGTCTAACTCTATAATCACTGCATCCTCATTCACCATTGTCTAACTCTATAATCACTGCATCCTCATTCACCATTGTCTAACTCTATAATCACTGCATCCTCATTCACCATTGTCTAACTCTATAATCACTGCATCCTCATTCACCATTGTCTAACTCTATAATCACTGCAT
This sequence comes from Limnodynastes dumerilii, assembly GCA_011038615.1. Classification (NCBI taxonomy): domain Eukaryota; kingdom Metazoa; phylum Chordata; class Amphibia; order Anura; family Limnodynastidae; genus Limnodynastes; species Limnodynastes dumerilii. Next base: position 82,873 of record WWET01001148.1, read on the forward strand.
CCTCATTCACCATTGTCTAACTCTATAATCACTGCATCCTCATTCACCATTGTCTAACTCTATAATCACTGCATCCTCATTCACCATTGTCTAACTCTATAATCACTGCATCCTCATTCACCATTGTCTAACTCTATAATCACTGCATCCTCATTCACCATTGTCTAACTCTATAATCACTGCATCCTCATTCACCATTGTCTAACTCTATAATCACTGCATCCTCATCCACCATTGTCTAACTCTGTGATCACTGCATCCTCATCCACCATTGTCTAACTCTATGATCACTGCGTCCTCATTCCACCATTGTCTTACTCTATAATCACTGCATCCTCATTCCACCATTGTCTAACTCTGTGATCACTGCATCCTCATTCCACCATTGTCTTACTCTATGATCACTGCGTCCTCTCAGCACTTATAAAATGAGTGCCAAGCGCCATCTTAAGCCGCCAGCGTCTGACAGCTTAACATTCTTGGGAGTAGGATGGGCAGATGCTACAGGCCCCTCTTTCCTCTGGGCCCTGTAGCAGACCCAGCCCCTGCCTGTGGCCATTCCATGGTCTGCCCGTGAGACCTTTCCACACTGTAGTCTTTCCTCTGATTCCTCTTGTCCATGTAGATGACTCATTAAAAGCCTGTTTACATAGAGCAAAGCACGAGATCGTCGCTTTCAGTTGATATCACATCCCATAAAATGAAGAGCTTCTGTTGTTTTGTTTGCTGCAGAAGTCTCTGAAATGTATGGATCTGCATATGTAAATTTGTATTTTTTTAGACGCTCATAGCTCCAGATGACTGGTATCAGATTACAACAATGTAATATGTTTTTTAATATTTGATCATATTAATAACAAATAACTGTGAACAAACAATATTGACATATAATTCCCCTCAGTGTGCAGCCTGTTGCTTTATATTGTTTCTTGTTTACAACACGTACCATTATATACCAGAAATGACTTCTTTGCCAGCCAAGCAATACAACTGCTGTTTTAATGATGGTGTATGAAACCGTTCTGATCCAAGGGGGATTGCTTTTTACACTGAAAGAAAGAAACATTGTTGTACTAATCCCATAATTTGTTAAGTATTAAACTTTCGTATAATTGGACAAAAAAGGTTGGACTTATTGTGACTTAAGACATTCTTAAATTATAGGTGAAAACTGCAGTTGAAGGCTGAAATCTTATTTGCCCTATAATAATAGTATAATTGTAGCCTTAACGTGTTTATACTGTAGTTGGTTAATGCTATAATCATTATTCTGAATGATTCATATAAACTGCATGTTTGCAGACAATTCCAATATTAAATCCAAAAACATGAATTATTTCGGAATTATTCTTGGGACGTGTTAATTTATTATATGTTGTTTCTTTTAGCACGCTGTAGAACATAGATCCTGACCTCCATACATTTTCCGTACACACGGAGGTCAGTAAATCCGCACTGAGCTCCCGTCACTCCCCTTTCATATGCAGCGTACTGGAATCTTACGTGTCCTGCCTTAAAATGTTGAATCTGCGTCGGAGATCAGTGTGGATGTGACTGACACTGCCCATTACCTTAATCTGCATGGCCACCCCGGCCTCTCTCTCATCCATCACTCAGATTGTGGAAGTTTGGTGACCCTTCTTAGTTCAGAATCCGGCCGTAAATATTTGCCCGTATTCACAGATCCGTTTTCACACGGTACGGAATAACGGCGCATTCATAGTAACTTTATATACGCATGTAAGTGCTTTAGGCACGGATTTGGGGAGATGTACGGAGGGGCGGGGTTGAAATACATACCAGAAAAGTTACGTGAAAGAGGGTGGGGGGGCATTTAAATGAGTCTTTCAGGGCGTGGTTACATAGAATCGCACGGATGGAAGACATATGCGCATGTACACACGTAAAGTTACAGGTGCTCTATGGAGGCGTAAGTCTACGACTGCACGGCCGCGAGAGGGGAGTGTCTGGGTGTTGGTGGGTGTGGCCATGCTACGTGCGGGCGTATAATTGCGTACTTTTAAAAAACGGATCTGTGAATACGGCCCATTATTTTTATAGGCAGCACCATACAATGCATAATATGGTACATTATGTCACATAACAAAGTAATCCAAAGAAGACATCACAAGGCACATCCAGCACACATACAGAGGTGACGCGGCTGCAGAGGCTGGTCTGTCCAGTGCTGCTCCTCAATCTTATCACAGCAGAACTTGAGGATCACTTATCTTGGGAACCATTCAACCCAGCCCCCCACACCAGACATACCCCCATCTCGCATAGTTACACCATTGGGACTCTAATGTAAGAACACTGTACTGTGTGTGTGTGTGTGTGTGTGTGTGTGCGCACTGTGTGTACTGTGTGTGTGTGTGTGTGTGGGTGCCCCCTGACCCTGAATTCCAAGCCAATTTAACCATAAATGATGCCCCCGTATGATTTGCGCCCCTATCGCACACCCCTAGTTACGGCCCTGACCTAGGACTCTGAAGTTCTGTAAAACCCTTTCTCTCTGCTGGTAACTGGTGCACATGCTGCTCATTCATTTTTGCATTTCCCTGTATAGCAGCACTGATTGGATAAACCTCTGGCCAATCAGGATAACACTGTTCTAATCAGCACTGATTGACAGAGTCCTCACCCCAAATGGCGAAGATAAGAAATATATAAAAAAATGTTATAACATAAAAAGTAATTTCAAGTGTTGAGACACATCCCAGCGTACTCCAGCCACATAGGCATACGTAGCTTAAAAGGGGCCGAATAGAATGGAATTGTAGCCACAGGTTGTTAATGTATATATATCATATATCAATCAGGGTTGTCAACTCTCCCGAAATATCCAGGAGACTCATGAAATTTAGTCAGTTCTCCGGGTTTCCCGGGAGAGCCGGCAACTCTCCCGAAGGAGACTTGAGGTTGTGGTCTGCATAAACTTCAGCCTCAATTCCCACCTCCCAGCCTATAAACACTACCATTCACAATGTTACTAGGGACTGTGCGGGACCTGATGACGCAATTAGCGCTTTGCAAATCAATGTGCTTTATTTCAGTTCTTCTACTATATGCAAATCATTCTGTGAATCTGCACTTTTTAAAACCAAAAACATAATGTATCATCCACAAAAATCATTGATTATGGCATTGTGAGGTGTAAAGTCCGGATAAAAGTTGACCTGTAGAATTACCATAGAAAATTCCAAAGATAATCCTAATAGTTTCAGTCAGTCAAGTCATGCAAACTGGTCAGATGAGTGAGATATTCTACATATCCCCATAGTAATGCATTGTCTGTTAAAATGAATAAAAAGATTCCCGGGGATAAAAATATTTAGTATAATTATTTGAATAAAAAATAAATCAAGCACTAATGTGGATTCATATATCTGTGCAATGCTTAAAGGCTATTTTTTTTTATATATTTTGGCAGTTGTGGGACTACAATTAAATTAGTTTTTTGGTATAATAAAAACCAGTTTATAAAGTCAAATCATTTTTTTTTTTTAAATCTCTGCACCAGAGGATCGCGTTCACTATATTAGGGCTCCTATACAACATACTACGCGAGAGTTCAATGGGATTTAGGGATGTCACACACCTGCATGATTTCACTTGTATTTACAGGGATCTGTGGGGATTTTTTGTCCAATATGGCAACCAAAAATATTGTATTTTTTGATGAGAGTGTTTTAAAATACTTGAATATGAGTTATAATCTGGATTGATCTACGTGTAAATGTTTCAAATACAATTATTTTTGCAGTATTCTCTCTCTTATGAATACATAAATATTTTAGGGAAACAATAAAAATATACAGCAGTTACAGGGTGGAGTTATGTATTTTATCTTTCCACTAAGTGAATTTTCAGATGTACCCATAATCCTTCAATAATCTGAACAAATGGATATTACAGGACCAACCCATTCCATCACCAGTAATGTGCTAGACAGGTAGTAAGACAATCTTAAAATGGTGGCATGCTTCAAAAATGACCCATGTTATATCATTTAACAGAATAAAAACAGAATGGAAATTGCTCAATCAATTTATTAGGTAAATGTTAAACAGGTCTATGAAAGGCAGGGGGTTAATCTGCTTGCCACAGAAACAAAAGGAAAGAAAAGCCCCAGCACACTGCCATAAACCAGTAACAAACTCTACTGTTCTATCTGTAAAATAAAACACTAAAATGTTTGTTACACATATTTGATCAAATATGGGATAAGCCACCAGCCACCGTCAAGGCCTTTCTGTATATGGTGATCCTAACTCTAAAATTGAGAGTCCCAATGTTGGGTCCCATATATATGTTTATAAATTGAGAGCCAACTTACCTAGGAGACACCCCTTAAAGTCTCCAAAATGGCTGCTGTGAAACAGCTCTCCCTCTCAGCAACTGCTCCCTGGATAATTTTTTTGAGAAAGTCCCGGTCTGGGACGAAACGCGTCAACGGTAACGCCTACTTGCATCACGTGCTACACACAGCTGACACACAGTGCTGTCTACGGGCGGTCTTCAGTCCGTGGTGAATAGAACGGCGGGTGGCCTCCGCAACGTTCAAACTCCAACTTTCCCACGGAGGAGCAGCGCTCCATTTCCCTGGACCGTCTACATACGTGTATTGGGACAGTGTGTACTAAGGACCACAGGTCCGTTTGAGACTTTACCATCTTGAGCATTAGAGAAGCTGGATAAGGGGAGTCGTTCGAGCACATACCCGGTGCACCACGACATATTGCCTTGGGCTATTAGCGGAGCCTTGCCTGGGACTTCTCCCAATCAATTACATCAATACATTCTGGGGTTGCAACATTGTTTGCCCTTTGCAGAGTACTCCTTTGCCCTGCACATTAGTCAATACTAGCATATAGGACATCATTTTGTCTGCTACTTTCCGGACTATACTTACCTTTACCAACAGTTCCATCATTGTTCAATATAGGATTGGATTTATTTACCACTGCCCAATACTTCTCAGCCTGTGTACATGATTTGTGATAGATATTCAGCTGAGCACATTTTATCATTGTTTTTTATGGTTGTGTTTTTCTTTTTGCATTTCTATCTATCTATCTATCTATCTATCTATCTATCTATCTATCTATCTATCTATCATCTATCCATCTTTAGATCTCTTTACATCTATCTATATTCTCATACAGTTATACATAACAATACCTTTCTTTTGTGTGCAATTAGTTGTTAAATTGTATGATAGAAGAGAGCTTTAGGGGATGTAAAATATTTATAAGAGCACTGAAGTACTTGCTGTGAAACATGGAGCCTAATCACGCATAGTCCTCTGTATGGAGACTTGAGAATATAAGTGATGTTTTGTGCTTGGTTTTTAGCACTTATAAATATTTGATGACCTTCTAGAGGTTTATCCTGTGTGGTGAGTGCAAGCTGTGTTTCATTAGATGGAAATCCTGCCAGGTATATTTATGATGGTCAGCACTATATTTAAAATAATTCCATTTGATATCCAGAGGGAAGCACGTTTTGGGTGATGTGCATGTGTAGGGGATAAATCCTGTCCCAGGGCTAATGGTGGATTGTCTGTGAATTATTACACAAGCCAGATAATGACTGACATTGTATGAGAACATTTTCACCTAAATGGACTCTTATTGGATTGATTTATAATGACTGTAGTGACTGACTTGATATTCATTCATATCTACAGAAAACTTTGTTTTGGGAAACGGTGTTAACATTGACGCCATCTGATTTTTGTCCAGTGAATTGTACGTCACTTATACTTATGCTTCTTTTGTAATTTATTAACATTAGGGGCCCTTGGGTTAGAGAAAGTTTATGATAGGGGTGTGCACTCACGAGCTATGATTTGCCCATGTATCATGAAGGGACTAACAAATGGCATGTGCCTAAGACAGGGCCGCAACTAGAAATTTTACCACCAGGGGCAAAAAGAAAAAATGGTGCCCTCTCCCAATCAATTATATCAATACATTCTGGGGTTGCAACATTGTTTGCCCTTTACAGAGTACTCCTTTGCCCTGCACGTTAGTCAATACTAGCATATAGGACATCATTTTGTCTGCTACTTTCCGGACTATACTTACCTTTACCAACAGTTCCATCATTGTTCAATATAGGATTGGATTTATTTACCACTGCCCAATACTTCTCAGCCTGTGTACATGATTTGTGATAGATATTCAGCTGAGCACATTTTATCATTGTTTTTTATATTGTTTTTTATGGTTGTGTTGTTCTTTTTGCATTAAATCGTTTTTTTTATGTCACTGCTCGACACTGCTTCATTACTGGTGAATTTACATATACATTTTTTGTTATTTTAGCCTTTTGGGCATAGCGCTGTGGTTCTCTTTTTTTCTAAGGTTAACTGGTATGTAGGTTGCATCAATTACCTACTTTGCATGCGCCGTAGGTCATTTCTGAAATCTGCACACCTGAGAAGCTGAAGCTCAAGGTGTGAATACAGTCCACTGTGAGTATATCTATATATCTATCCCTTTTGGACAGAGAAAGGAACCTCTCTCTTTCTGGTCCCTCCCCTGATGGGGCCCTGCTTGGCACTCCTGGGCGTGACAGTAATACTTGGTGCTAAGCAGAGTGAAGGGTGTTAAAGGGCTACATAGAACGCAGTCAGTGGTGCCTGATGTCCACACCCCGATGAGGACTCTCCTCCTAATCCCAATGTAATGTTGGGAGGTGTAGTAAATGAAGCAAATATGCAAGATTATTTTGCCTGATTGCCCCTCCCCTAATATGCATTGTATGTATGTATGTATGTATGTATGTATGTATGTATGCATTGTATGTATGTGTATGTATGTATGTATGTATGCATTGTATGTATGTATGTATGTATGTACGTTTGTATGTATGTATGTATGTATGTATGTGTGTGTATGTATGTATGTATGTATGTATGTATGTATGTATGTATGTATGTATGTATGTATGTATGTATGTATGTATGTATGTATGTATGTATGCATTGTATGTATGTATGTATTGCATTATATTATGTATGTATGTATGTATGTATGCATTATATGTATGTATGTATGTATTGTATGTATGTATGTATGTATGTATGTATGCATTATATGTATGTATGTATGTATGTATTGTATGTATGTATGTATGTATGTATTGTATGTATGTATGTATTGTATGTATGTATGCATTATATGTATGTATGTATGTATGTATGTATGTATGTATTGTATGTATGTATGCATTGTATGTATGTATGTATGCATTATATGTATGTATGTATGTATGTATACATTATATGTATGTATGTATGTATGTATGTATGTATGTATGCATTGTATGTATGCATTATATGTATGTATGTATGTATGTATGTATGTATGTATTTATGCATTATATGTATGTATGTATGTATGTATGCATTGTATGTATGTATGTATGTATGTATGTATGCATTGTATGTATGTATGTATGTATGTATGTATGTATGTATGGGTCTATGGGAGTATGTGGAATACTTTGCACTTGCACATAGCAAATTATTATGAGCAATTCATTTCATGTCATTGATATTTTCATCTACGTTTTGTCGGCACTTGTTTTGCATAAATTCTGTCAAGTGCTTTTAATTTGCCCTTTTGAAACTCAAGGCTTTGGCTGACCTCATATAACATCGCTTTTCAGTTATTTTAAAGGACATAATGTTCTTCTAATGGACTGTGCAAATCTTGAGTAACCTATGATGGAAAACACACCGCCCTTTGTAAACAGTTTATACTGAGACTAATAATGTTCTTCTTTGTTACAACATATTATTTATTATGGTGAAATTGGTGGATTTTTGTATAACTATTATATATATAAGTTGTGAAATATTCTCAGATCTGTTGCCAATTTGTGTTTACACTCATTATTTTTTATTATATTGCCCAGACAATACAATCTAAGAAACAGACAATTGTTTTCAAGGCTGGGTCCATAACAATCACATATCAATCTTCTTCTTGTAACATCTTTTTAATTCACTAGTCTGTCAATGATTGTATAAGCCCAATACAGGCTTGTAACTATAGGGAGCGCAAGGGGTGTGGCTACTATAGCGCCTGGAGGAGAGGGGGGCCCATGGCAGTCCCTCCCCCTGCATACTAAGCAAGCTGAGCTGCTATCAATGGACCTGATCCAGATTTAGGGTCGTTTTACGCACTGTTAAGTATAATGCACTCCCCCTGTCACTGCCTTGCACACACGTAACTTAGCTGACTTATGTGTTCACATCCCTACCGTAACTTTTCCTTGCATATCTTTGGTCGAACGTATCTCCATGGCGTATATGTAAGTGCCTAACTCAGTCCATACTGTACAATCTAAATGCCACCCTCCGCCCACAATATGTATAATCGCTGTCTATGAAAAGAAATTGAATTCTTACATTTCTGTATGTATATTTCATGTGAAAGTCACTGAAAAAAGCAGATTATAACCCTATGCAACATGCTTAACCATATCAATTTATAACAGTGGGCGATTTACTTTGAATATCTGAAAGCAAGTACTTAAAATGGACTGGATGCTATAATAGTATGTTCTATAAGTACTTGTTACCTAATATGTTTCAAATCACTGCTCTGATTTAAGTGGATCTTGACATGGTGCTGCAAACAGCAGATTAGCGTACAGTGTTAATATTCCTGACTGTCAGGTTCTCCTGGTGGAGAGTTCTGATTGCGCATAATGTTAAAGATCACGGTAAGATACCAAATCCATCAAAGACCAGTGATGAAGTGGAGAGAGAGCGGCGTTCTCAATTGTGTCATGCTATGTATTCAGAGATTCTATATAATCTATATAATCCGTTCAAAAAATGGTGCCTCGCTTAGAAAGTAAATTTCACTCTGTCAGATTACTTATCTGACAAGTCTTTTTTACTTGTTGTGTTAATGCATTGTAAAATACCTGTTCTTCTATTGTTCAAACTCTGCTTTAATGGATTAGATGCACTATTATGAAATAATACATTCATTAAAATAAATGGGAACAGAGATATAAATGCGGATACTGTAAAGCTCTTCTGATACTGTAGCATATTGGGCAAAAAAAAGAGAGAGAGAGAAAGAGGGCAGCTGCGGTATGACAACCAATTGGAAAGCTATTAGCTTTTAAAGGAATGAAACCAATTGAAAAGTTTAGCTTTCTACACCATTCACATTCACCCCATGTGTCTCAGCAATACAGCTGTGCGGCTGTCCAGCGAGTGTAAGATAAGGGGAAAGACCATTGTGTACCAATGTCCTAAGGGTGAGAGAGATAGACGAGCGAAATGGAGAGTCAGAGAGACAGACAGGGCGAGGAAAGAGGAAAAGAGAGAGACGGGGAGATACTGAGAGAGAGAGAGAGAGAGAGAGAGAGGGGGAGAGAGAGAGAGAGACGGGTCAGACACTTCCGTATTTCAGAGCATTTAATGTGCACAGCAATACGCACAGAGAAGTTATGAAAGGGCTATTGACACATAAATCAGCTAAAATCCACACATGAGAGGGGGAGTCATACAGGGCACAACATTTTGGGGCCTGGGAAAGAGACACAGTGCTCTGCCCCCTATGCATGGTCGCCCTTGACATAAAATATAGGTGGAGTGCTGCGGACCTTCAGTTATGATTAACAGCGGTCTGATGCGCAGGGAAGTCCTCTATGTATCAGCCAACATATGGGTAAGTGTCACTGGTAGGATACCGTCAATACCTGCTGCTGGAGAGCTCCGGCCTCAGGACATAAGTCTTTTGGAAACCATGGACTGGTCCTTTAGGGACAATGATGTATTAAATAATTACTCTGTAATAATCTCCTGTGTCTTAAATTATAATACAATACTACATCAGATTATAAAACAATACTACATTAGATTATAATACAATACTACATCAGATTATAAAACAATACTACATTAGATTATAATACAATACTACATCAGATTATAAAACAATACTACATTAGATTATAATACAATACTACATCAGATTATAAAACAATACTACATTAGATTATAATACAATACTACATCAGATTATAAAACAATACTACATTAGATTATAATACAATACTACATCAGATTATAAAACAATACTACATTAGATTATAATACAATACTACATCAGATTATAAAACAATACTACATTAGATTATAATACAATACTACATCAGATTATAAAACAATACTACATTAGATTATAATACAATACTACATCAGATTATAAAACAATACTACATTAGATTATAATACAATACTACATCAGATTATAAAACAATACTACATTAGATTATAATACAATACTACATCAGATTATAAAACAATACTACATTAGATTATAATACAATACTACATCAGATTATAAAACAATACTACATTAGATTATAATACAATACTACATCAGATTATAAAACAATACTACATTAGATTATAATACAATACTACATCAGATTATAAAACAATACTACATTAGATTATAATACAATACTACATCAGATTATAAAACAATACTACATTAGATTATAATACAATACTACATCAGATTATAAAACAATACTACATTAGATTATAATACAATACTACATCAGATTATAAAACAATACTACATTAGATTATAATACAATACTACATCAGATTATAAAACAATACAACATTAGATTATAATACAATACTACATCAGATTATAAAACAATACTACATTAGATTATAATACAATACTACATCAGATTATAAAACAATACTACATTAGATTATAATACAATACTACATCAGATTATAAAACAATACTACATTAGATTATAATACAATACTACATCAGATTATAAAACAATACTACATTAGATTATAATACAATACTACATCAGATTATAAAACAATACTACATTAGATTATAATACAATACTACATCAGATTATAAAACAATACAACATTAGATTATAATACAATACTACATCAGATTATAAAACAATACTACATTAGATTATAATACAATACTACATCAGATTATAAAACAATACTACATTAGATTATAATACAATACTACATCAGATTATAAAACAATACTACATTAGATTATAATACAATACTACATCAGATTATAAAACAATACTACATTAGATTATAATACAATACTACATCAGATTATAAAACAATACTACATTAGATTATAATACAATACTACATCAGATTATAAAACAATACAACATTAGATTATAATACAATACTACATCAGATTATAAAACAATACTACATTAGATTATAATACAATACTACATCAGATTATAAAACAATACTACATTAGATTATAATACAATACTACATCAGATTATAAAACAATACTACATTAGATTATAATACAATACTACATCAGATTATAAAACAATACTACATTAGATTATAATACAATACTACATCAGATTATAAAACAATACTACATTAGATTATAATACAATACTACATCAGATTATAAAACAATACAACATTAGATTATAATACAATACTACATCAGATTATAAAACAATACTACATTAGATTATAATACAATACTACATCAGATTATAAAACAATACTACATTAGATTATAATACAATACTACATCAGATTATAAAACAATACTACATTAGATTATAATACAATACTACATCAGATTATAAAACAATACTACATTAGATTATAATACAATACTACATCAGATTATAAAACAATACTACATTAGATTATAATACAATACTACATCAGATTATAAAACAATACAACATTAGATTATAATACAATACTACATCAGATTATAAAACAATACTACATTAGATTATAATACAATACTACATCAGATTATAAAACAATACTACATTAGATTATAATACAATACTACATCAGATTATAAAACAATACTACATTAGATTATAATACAATACTACATCAGATTATAAAACAATACTACATTAGATTATAATACAATACTACATCAGATTATAAAACAATACTACATTAGATTATAATACAATACTACATCAGATTATAAAACAATACAACATTAGATTATAATACAATACTACATCAGATTATAAAACAATACTACATTAGATTATAATACAATACTACATCAGATTATAAAACAATACTACATTAGATTATAATACAATACTACATCAGATTATAAAACAATACTACATTAGATTATAATACAATACTACATCAGATTATAAAACAATACTACATTAGATTATAATACAATACTACATCAGATTATAAAACAATACTACATTAGATTATAATACAATACTACATCAGATTATAAAACAATACAACATTAGATTATAATACAATACTACATCAGATTATAAAACAATACTACATTAGATTATAATACAATACTACATCAGATTATAAAACAATACTACATTAGATTATAATACAATACTACATCAGATTATAAAACAATACTACATTAGATTATAATACAATACTACATCAGATTATAAAACAATACTACATTAGATTATAATACAATACTACATCAGATTATAAAACAATACTACATTAGATTATAATACAATACTACATCAGATTATAAAACAATACAACATTAGATTATAATACAATACTACATCAGATTATAAAACAATACTACATTAGATTATAATACAATACTACATCAGATTATAAAACAATACTACATTAGATTATAATACAATACTACATCAGATTATAAAACAATACTACATTAGATTATAATACAATACTACATCAGATTATAAAACAATACTACATTAGATTATAATACAATACTACATCAGATTATAAAACAATACTACATTAGATTATAATACAATACTACATCAGATTATAAAACAATACAACATTAGATTATAATACAATACTACATCAGATTATAAAACAATACTACATTAGATTATAATACAATACTACATCAGATTATAAAACAATACTACATTAGATTATAATACAATACTACATCAGATTATAAAACAATACTACATTAGATTATAATACAATACTACATCAGATTATAAAACAATACTACATTAGATTATAATACAATACTACATCAGATTATAAAACAATACTACATTAGATTATAATACAATACTACATCAGATTATAAAACAATACAACATTAGATTATAATACAATACTACATCAGATTATAAAACAATACTACATTAGATTATAATACAATACTACATCAGATTATAAAACAATACTACATTAGATTATAATACAATACTACATCAGATTATAAAACAATACTACATTAGATTATAATACAATACTACATCAGATTATAAAACAATACTACATTAGATTATAATACAATACTACATCAGATTATAAAACAATACTACATTAGATTATAATACAATACTACATCAGATTATAAAACAATACAACATTAGATTATAATACAATACTACATCAGATTATAAAACAATACTACATTAGATTATAATACAATACTACATCAGATTATAAAACAATACTACATTAGATTATAATACAATACTACATCAGATTATAAAACAATACTACATTAGATTATAATACAATACTACATCAGATTATAAAACAATACTACATTAGATTATAATACAATACTACATCAGATTATAAAACAATACTACATTAGATTATAATACAATACTACATCAGATTATAAAACAATACAACATTAGATTATAATACAATACTACATCAGATTATAAAACAATACTACATTAGATTATAATACAATACTACATCAGATTATAAAACAATACTACATTAGATTATAATACAATACTACATCAGATTATAAAACAATACTACATTAGATTATAATACAATACTACATCAGATTATAAAACAATACTACATTAGATTATAATACAATACTACATCAGATTATAAAACAATACTACATTAGATTATAATACAATACTACATCAGATTATAAAACAATACAACATTAGATTATAATACAATACTACATCAGATTATAAAACAATACTACATTAGATTATAATACAATACTACATCAGATTATAAAACAATACTACATTAGATTATAATACAATACTACATCAGATTATAAAACAATACTACATTAGATTATAATACAATACTACATCAGATTATAAAACAATACTACATTAGATTATAATACAATACTACATCAGATTATAAAACAATACTACATTAGATTATAATACAATACTACATCAGATTATAAAACAATACAACATTAGATTATAATACAATACTACATCAGATTATAAAACAATACTACATTAGATTATAATACAATACTACATCAGATTATAAAACAATACTACATTAGATTATAATACAATACTACATCAGATTATAAAACAATACTACATTAGATTATAATACAATACTACATCAGATTATAAAACAATACTACATTAGATTATAATACAATACTACATCAGATTATAAAACAATACTACATTAGATTATAATACAATACTACATCAGATTATAAAACAATACAACATTAGATTATAATACAATACTACATCAGATTATAAAACAATACTACATTAGATTATAATACAATACTACATCAGATTATAAAACAATACTACATTAGATTATAATACAATACTACATCAGATTATAAAACAATACTACATTAGATTATAATACAATACTACATCAGATTATAAAACAATACTACATTAGATTATAATACAATACTACATCAGATTATAAAACAATACTACATTAGATTATAATACAATACTACATCAGATTATAAAACAATACAACATTAGATTATAATACAATACTACATCAGATTATAAAACAATACTACATTAGATTATAATACAATACTACATCAGATTATAAAACAATACTACATTAGATTATAATACAATACTACATCAGATTATAAAACAATACTACATTAGATTATAATACAATACTACATCAGATTATAAAACAATACTACATTAGATTATAATACAATACTACATCAGATTATAAAACAATACTACATTAGATTATAATACAATACTACATCAGATTATAAAACAATACAACATTAGATTATAATACAATACTACATCAGATTATAAAACAATACTACATTAGATTATAATACAATACTACATCAGATTATAAAACAATACTACATTAGATTATAATACAATACTACATCAGATTATAAAACAATACTACATTAGATTATAATACAATACTACATCAGATTATAAAACAATACTACATTAGATTATAATACAATACTACATCAGATTATAAAACAATACTACATTAGATTATAATACAATACTACATCAGATTATAAAACAATACAACATTAGATTATAATACAATACTACATCAGATTATAAAACAATACTACATTAGATTATAATACAATACTACATCAGATTATAAAACAATACTACATTAGATTATAATACAATACTACATCAGATTATAAAACAATACTACATTAGATTATAATACAATACTACATCAGATTATAAAACAATACTACATTAGATTATAATACAATACTACATCAGATTATAAAACAATACTACATTAGATTATAATACAATACTACATCAGATTATAAAACAATACAACATTAGATTATAATACAATACTACATCAGATTATAAAACAATACTACATTAGATTATAATACAATACTACATCAGATTATAAAACAATACTACATTAGATTATAATACAATACTACATCAGATTATAAAACAATACTACATTAGATTATAATACAATACTACATCAGATTATAAAACAATACTACATTAGATTATAATACAATACTACATCAGATTATAAAACAATACTACATTAGATTATAATACAATACTACATCAGATTATAAAACAATACAACATTAGATTATAATACAATACTACATCAGATTATAAAACAATACTACATTAGATTATAATACAATACTACATCAGATTATAAAACAATACTACATTAGATTATAATACAATACTACATCAGATTATAAAACAATACTACATTAGATTATAATACAATACTACATCAGATTATAAAACAATACTACATTAGATTATAATACAATACTACATCAGATTATAAAACAATACTACATTAGATTATAATACAATACTACATCAGATTATAAAACAATACAACATTAGATTATAATACAATACTACATCAGATTATAAAACAATACTACATTAGATTATAATACAATACTACATCAGATTATAAAACAATACTACATTAGATTATAATACAATACTACATCAGATTATAAAACAATACTACATTAGATTATAATACAATACTACATCAGATTATAAAACAATACTACATTAGATTATAATACAATACTACATCAGATTATAAAACAATACTACATTAGATTATAATACAATACTACATCAGATTATAAAACAATACAACATTAGATTATAATACAATACTACATCAGATTATAAAACAATACTACATTAGATTATAATACAATACTACATCAGATTATAAAACAATACTACATTAGATTATAATACAATACTACATCAGATTATAAAACAATACTACATTAGATTATAATACAATACTACATCAGATTATAAAACAATACTACATTAGATTATAATACAATACTACATCAGATTATAAAACAATACTACATTAGATTATAATACAATACTACATCAGATTATAAAACAATACAACATTAGATTATAATACAATACTACATCAGATTATAAAACAATACTACATTAGATTATAATACAATACTACATCAGATTATAAAACAATACTACATTAGATTATAATACAATACTACATCAGATTATAAAACAATACTACATTAGATTATAATACAATACTACATCAGATTATAAAACAATACTACATTAGATTATAATACAATACTACATCAGATTATAAAACAATACTACATTAGATTATAATACAATACTACATCAGATTATAAAACAATACAACATTAGATTATAATACAATACTACATCAGATTATAAAACAATACTACATTAGATTATAATACAATACTACATCAGATTATAAAACAATACTACATTAGATTATAATACAATACTACATCAGATTATAAAACAATACTACATTAGATTATAATACAATACTACATCAGATTATAAAACAATACTACATTAGATTATAATACAATACTACATCAGATTATAAAACAATACTACATTAGATTATAATACAATACTACATCAGATTATAAAACAATACAACATTAGATTATAATACAATACTACATCAGATTATAAAACAATACTACATTAGATTATAATACAATACTACATCAGATTATAAAACAATACTACATTAGATTATAATACAATACTACATCAGATTATAAAACAATACTACATTAGATTATAATACAATACTACATCAGATTATAAAACAATACTACATTAGATTATAATACAATACTACATCAGATTATAAAACAATACTACATTAGATTATAATACAATACTACATCAGATTATAAAACAATACAACATTAGATTATAATACAATACTACATCAGATTATAAAACAATACTACATTAGATTATAATACAATACTACATCAGATTATAAAACAATACTACATTAGATTATAATACAATACTACATCAGATTATAAAACAATACTACATTAGATTATAATACAATACTACATCAGATTATAAAACAATACTACATTAGATTATAATACAATACTACATCAGATTATAAAACAATACTACATTAGATTATAATACAATACTACATCAGATTATAAAACAATACAACATTAGATTATAATACAATACTACATCAGATTATAAAACAATACTACATTAGATTATAATACAATACTACATCAGATTATAAAACAATACTACATTAGATTATAATACAATACTACATCAGATTATAAAACAATACTACATTAGATTATAATACAATACTACATCAGATTATAAAACAATACTACATTAGATTATAATACAATACTACATCAGATTATAAAACAATACTACATTAGATTATAATACAATACTACATCAGATTATAAAACAATACAACATTAGATTATAATACAATACTACATCAGATTATAAAACAATACTACATTAGATTATAATACAATACTACATCAGATTATAAAACAATACTACATTAGATTATAATACAATACTACATCAGATTATAAAACAATACTACATTAGATTATAATACAATACTACATCA
This sequence comes from Limnodynastes dumerilii, assembly GCA_011038615.1. Classification (NCBI taxonomy): domain Eukaryota; kingdom Metazoa; phylum Chordata; class Amphibia; order Anura; family Limnodynastidae; genus Limnodynastes; species Limnodynastes dumerilii. The sequence continues at coordinate 101,162 of WWET01001148.1, forward strand.
GATTATAAAACAATACTACATTAGATTATAATACAATACTACATCAGATTATAAAACAATACTACATTAGATTATAATACAATACTACATCAGATTATAAAACAATACAACATTAGATTATAATACAATACTACATCAGATTATAAAACAATACTACATTAGATTATAATACAATACTACATCAGATTATAAAACAATACTACATTAGATTATAATACAATACTACATCAGATTATAAAACAATACTACATTAGATTATAATACAATACTACATCAGATTATAAAACAATACTACATTAGATTATAATACAATACTACATCAGATTATAAAACAATACTACATTAGATTATAATACAATACTACATCAGATTATAAAACAATACAACATTAGATTATAATACAATACTACATCAGATTATAAAACAATACTACATTAGATTATAATACAATACTACATCAGATTATAAAACAATACTACATTAGATTATAATACAATACTACATCAGATTATAAAACAATACTACATTAGATTATAATACAATACTACATCAGATTATAAAACAATACTACATTAGATTATAATACAATACTACATCAGATTATAAAACAATACTACATTAGATTATAATACAATACTACATCAGATTATAAAACAATACAACATTAGATTATAATACAATACTACATCACACACACACACACACACACACACACACTGCAACCCAGATATATACACACACACACACACACACATTTACAGTACACTCCATACATACACAGACACACACAGACACAGACACACACACACACACACAGTGCAACCCAGATATATACACACATAGTGCAACCCAGATACATACACACAAGCACTGCTCTCCAGGTCAGTTGGATCCTGCAGTCAGCAGCCCTGCACAGTCAGGAAAGGAGGGATCACTTACAGTTTCCAGGAGGCTGCCTCTGCCCCACTCAGCAACAGGCAGTCTTGTAATTGGAGGGGTTTCCTCTAGCACGCACAAAACGCAGGATACAGCTGGAATCTGACCTTTGAAGTGATGGTCTGGATCGGGTCCTAAATCATTATCCTTGGGGCTATAATATATACCAAGTCATGGCCATCTATTACTTTACGTAATAGCCATTTTCATGTAGACTATCTTTTAAAAAACAAAATAACATTATATTATTGTATAGTGTAGAAATAGGGTAATGGAACTCTTGTAACTACCAGTAACAGCTGCCTGTGCTCTGGAGGTGGTTCCCCGGTTAAAATGGCTCTATTTCGATAGGGCCGTTCTCTCCCAGCCTGTTTCCAACTGGCTGGGATTTCGATTGTATATTGCCTCGAGGAGCTCTCGGTGCTCCGAAATGGTAAGAAAAAATAGTTCCCCGCTCCTTTCCCTAATTCTAACCTTAACCCTCCCCTCTCATTACCCTAACCCTCACCCTCCTTTTCCGGCAGCCTGACCCTAACCCTCAATCTACCACAGCCTGATCCTAACCCTCCCTCCCCTGCAGCCTGACCCTAACCCTCCCTCCCCTACAGCCTGACCCTAACCCTCCCTCCCCTGCAGCCTGCTCCTAACCCTTCGTACCCCACACAGAGAAGTTACTCACCTTAGATAACGCGGGGGCGGAGGTATATCGGTGCCGGCGGTATTTCAAAGGAGAATAGGTGAAGTATGCCGAACGACATACTCACCAATTCTAAAAAAAAAGTAGAAAAAGATAAGTATTCGAAACAGGGACATCCGAAAAGGAACTTTCGGAAGTCCCTATTTTGGAAATGGGACATTCTTTACGGGGATTGCAGCCGCTGTGGCCTGTCTCTACACAATTGCACAGTGAAAACTCAGTTATTTATCAAATGATCGTGCTATATGTTCAGCTGAACCCATTTTTTTCTTTGTGTGCTTGGTGTGCAAATATATCTAATTCTACATAATCCCCTTTGTCCTTTTAATTGTTTTCTTGCTGTGTAAGTAGGGCAGGAAACACAATTAATGCCACTTGTTCTGTCAACTGAGTCAAGGTGTTCAGCATGACTGCTTTTATTGCTCTTCAATGACAAATGAATGGAAAAACTACAAACACTAATTGTTGTGAGTAGCAGCATTAAAAGATGGTATTAGTACCACTATATAATTCACTGTATGGGTCACACATACCCTACTTGTAGAAAGAATGACTAATACTGGCTCTTATGGTTAAAAATGACAACATTTTCTTCCATTAAGCACATACTGTTACACCAGTAATTTGTATATGTAATGAGTAAGGTACCACTTTAATTCTAGCCTCTATAAGCAGAATGGTCAACACAGCCTGACGTCCACTATTCCCACAATGCAATGCGCTGTCACATGTTTAGCACATCAGCAGCAGGTTCGTGTTATAGTGCACATAAAGCTTTTATATGCAGTAGAATTCTGTTGGTGTCTTCTAAACTTTTATTTTGTTATAAATAAAATAATTTTCTCCATAAATTAGATTTTTTTGTGTGTATTTGGTGAAGAATTTGTGTCTTTTTTTGTAAATAATTTTGTCAATAATTAAATCCAGGTGAACAGTTCCAGTTAATTATAAAAAAAAAAAAGATTAGCCCTTATCTGAATGCACATACATTCAGGGTTATAATTAGATGTATAGTTCCGGATTCACAGATAAGAATGAAATAAGTACGGACGGATTCGCGAAAATGCGCACCTAAGTGGCAAGATAACTCCTATGACACTCCCATTGTTCCTACGGTTTTCAGCAAACTTCCGCACTGGTACTCTCCTTCTTACTTATCTCACTAGGGGCCTCATTCACTAAGCTCGAATTGCTAAAATTCACGTGATTTTTAGCTTAAAATTCGCCAAAGGCGATTCACTAAGCAAAAAATCACGTGAATTTAGTAATTTTTTATTAGCGGGATCCCCAATCGCGGTCCCGACTTTTTCAATTAGAAACATAGGATGTTTCTAATTCACTAAATGCGATTTCACCGATTCGCGGTGAAATCGCATTGAATTCACAAGACATAAATTCGCATCACTAGAGATGCGATTTTATGTTTTTGTGCCGATCGCGACCATTAAAACCCATGTCTGTATAACAGACATGTGTTTTAATGGTTAAAAATAGATCGGCATGTGTACAATGTGTCTCCGTGCTGTAGCCAGTGAATTAGAAGGATCAGCAAAGGTGATCCTTCTAATTCTTTGGTTACAGCATGGATACAATTGTATCCATGCTGTAACCAAAGAATTAGAAGGATCACCTTTGCTGATCCTTCTAATTCACTGGCTACAGCACGGAGACACATTGTACACATGCCGATCTATTTTTAACCATTAAAACACATGTCTGTTATACAGACATGTGTTTTAATGCTTGCAATCGGCACAAAAACATAAAATCGCATCTCTAG
>WWET01001148.1:105434-118430 GCA_011038615.1 Limnodynastes dumerilii
CGCATGTTAGGGAATTAGGGTCCAAAAAATTCACCAATCGCGGGTCATTCGCGGCGATGGGCCGCGATGACCCGCGAATTGATTTTTGGGAAAAAATTTGCGCTTAGTGAATGAGGCCCTAAGAACGGAGTTGAAGTCTATGTGTGATGGATTCTTGTGCCTAACATCTGGATCTCATGCGTAACTTTGTGTTCTGAGCATGCACAGTTTATCCGTTCCTAAAAATACGCAGATATTCAGCTTCTTCTTAAGTGTGAATCAGGTCCATGGTTTTATATACTTTTTATTGTCACTATATCTATACTATATCTATTACTTCAATTTATTTTATTCATTTATTGATGCAAACCAAACAGGACAAAGAGCATTCAGTTGATCTGGATTCTCAGCTCCCCAAAATTGATGTTTGGGGATTGGTATTCTTTAAAACTTAACTTGTTTCTGTCAGATATACTGGATTTGCATCCAAAAACTAAAGATGGATCCTATCAGTGACCTTATTTCTGTTAGTAAGAATGGTTATATTTTTACAGAGATATACTCATATTTCAGATATATGAAAGTTACATTATATATTGTTAGTATATTATTCCTCTCACATTGGTAAATCTGGTTAAGGTACTTCAGCTGAACAGATGGATATTCTCCTGTACAAGTTTCATAAGTTACAAATACTGTACAGAAGTCATTTAAAAGATGTCTATAATGGGAAGAAGACAATAGGTTTATACTTTAACCAGTGGTATGTTTAGTAAATGTTTTTGAGGCTCTAGTCTGATAAATCATTTTTAGATGCCTGATCAGAGAAGATGTAGACATGTCTAAATAGCTGGCCATTGGTGCATGACATACAAGACTCTGAGTAATTGCCTTGTGTTTCACAGGTAGTGACTGGTGCATTGTGTCTCATCCATAGGTACATAGGTTACATCGGGTACATAGGTTACATAGGTACATAAGTTACATAGGTTACATAGGTTACATAGGTACATAAGTTACATAGGTACATAGGTTGCATCGGGTACATAGGTTACATAGGTTACATAGGTACATAGGTTACATGGGTACATAGGTTATATAGGTACATAGGTTACATAGGTTACATAGGTACATAGGTTACATAGGTTACATAGGTACATAGGTTATATAGGTACATAGGTTACATAGGTTACATAGGTACATAGGTTATATAGGTTACATAGGTTACATAGGTACATCGGGTACATAGGTTACATAGCTACGTAGATTACATAGGTACATAGGTTACATAGGTACATAGGTTACATAGGTTACAAAGGTTACATTGGTACATAGGTTACATAGGTTACATAGGTACATTGGTTACATAGGTTACATAGTTACATAGGTACATAGGTTACATAGGTACATAGGTTACATAGGTACATAGGGTACATAGGTTACATAGGTTACATAGGGCAAATGTGAAACAAAATAATCTACTTTCAACATGAGAAATAAAAACGATGTAATATTAATAACATATAATTAAAAAACCCAGACCTAATAGCAATGAATTACTTTATTTGTATTAATATGTATTGATTAGATTGTATTATTAATTTAATATTATTGAAGTTTATTTATAAGGTGCCACAATTGTCCATAGCACCAGGTAAGATAAAATGAATAAAAATGATAAACGGTGTGAGACAGATTAACACTAAAATGATAAAAATGAGGACACAATATAACTCTCATATTGACAGACCAAGGTAAGGCAGGGAGGGGTAGGACAAGGGGTAGCGAGAGTTTACAATCTAAGCGGGTGAAGGCAGATAAACAGGAGACAGAGAGTAAGGAAATAGAGGAGAGGGCAAGAAGAAGGGAGAGAGTGATGTCATAAGTGATATGGGAGAGCTATCACCAAGAAGGAGCAATACCCATCAATACTATGCACACAGACCCTGAAGCAGGACACTAAAGAGGTAAGGTTTAATGCACACAACGCATTAGGGTCCAGGGCCAAGAATAGGGGGGGAGAGTCCACGTTCTTTCATGCAGAATTTACAATAACAAATTCCATATATATGGCCTCCGCAGTGGAGGTTAAAGCACGGAATCTGCTGTTTATTTATAAGGTGCTGCGGACACCTTGTAGCGCCTTATAAATAAACGATAATAATAATAATAATAATAATAATAATAATATCCGTCTGAAACCTTTAAGGCCTGCTGATGATTGTTAGTGAAAGCTGTTCTCATCTTCACTGACCACACGTGTCGTCTAGGCATCAACTGCATTCAACTACATCCCACCTGTCCCTCTTAAAGGAATTTCCTGATCCGCGAAAGTGTGGTTAATGTAAAAATGGGTGGAGTTTTGACTATATATGGCCGTTTGTGGGCAGGACTGGTGAATTTTGGTTAGAAATGAACCCAGAGTTAATTTTTCATTGAGCTTTTTGTTTTTTTATTTAGGTTGACAAATCCTTTACTTTTTAAAAGTTTCCTAGATGCTAGCAATTGAATGAGAGTTATTTGCTGAGGGTTTTACAAGTTAATTGGCTGATTTGTTTACTTATTACCCAAGCAATTTTACAGTTAGGCTACATGTACCACTGATTTCTGTGATCATCAGCAACTTATACCCTGCTTAATTTATTGCATCACATTTACCTAAGCAAAAAGACAAGAAACGGAATTAAAATACAAAATTAGACTGCATTTATTTAAGGTATGCAGAATAGTAGACAGATCGCCATATACACACATTCACATTCAGCATTCTGTAGGTCCAGTGGCCACATACACAGGGGTGCAACTACAGGGGGTGCAAATGGTGTAGCTGCTACGGGGCCCAGAGGAGAGAACGGGTCCATAGCAGCCACTGTAAGCAAGCTGTCACAGGCTAACAGCTTAAAATAATGCTCGGTCGTCCATGTATGAGGCACCAGTCCCACCCAGCTCAGCCCCCTGTCACACATGGCTCCGTCTAGTTTCGCCCATCCAGACTTGGCCCTGCCTCCTTACTAGGGGCCTGAGCCAGTCACCTTCTGCCCATACACCATCCTCACCAGCTGTAACCAGTGCTGTTAGAGCGGTTATGTCATTACCAGAATACATAACAGTAGCAGGGTGCCCTATGAAGAGAAACGCCAACCTTTACAAGGAGCTAATCAATGCTGAGCGAGCACTGGCAGGTATTAAGAACGCAGCAAAGAATAATAGTTGCCCAAGACGCCTTATAGATTTCTAATTCAAATGGGGTCATTGTGTTCAACACTATGCAAATAGTCTACATTCTATTCATTCAACTTCTATTAACTTCAAAGAAAGAACACCAGAATCGCTGGTGGCCAGAACTTAACCCGTTCAGGTCTCTACTTTGCACATCTTTCTGTTTTAACAAAGATTTTTCCTTTTTCTTTTTGCTTTTGCATGAACTTGGTGGCATATTTGACATTGGCTTATTGGGACCACTAATGCACTCAAATGGCAGGCTGCGCAGGCGCGTGACTATAGGCAGTGCAAGCGGTGTGTCTACTACAGGGCCGGGGGGGAGGAGGGCCCATGGTAGCCACTCCCCCTGCACTGTATGCAAGCTGCAAGAGGTTAACAGCTGAAAACAGCGCTCGTGCGTAAGTACTACGTAATGTACATGTAAAAAGTTACTACGCATGCGCAGTTCATCCGATCCTAAAAATACGCACGCAACCATATGCAAAAACGGATCTGTGAGTACGGTCCTATGTATCAATACTTGTAAAAATGAATAGGGCATGCTTGTACTTGTAGTTCTTCATCAGCTGTACGGATACAGTATGTGTTGCTTCTTTGCTTTTCTTTGCTTTTAACTTGAATTAGTAATAACTTAGTATAAATATGATGTCACGTGAGTCAGTTCAGTGGAAATGATACATTTTTTGCTTTTTCTGGAAAGAATAGAATACTTTACAATTAGTTGCAAACGACATTTGTATTACTCTGAAAAGAAGCCAATTGTAAGGCATGAAAATGTTGGAAGACATTGCTGTCCGACCTTATTAAAAATCAAATGAATGTCACTTTGACTGAAACAATAGGAATTCATTTCGGATTTGAACAAAAACTTCAGTTATGAATTGCTATTACTGCTAATGGAATAATAGCATTTTTACAGCTAATATTGCACAATTTATTGGTCAGTTAATGCCACATTATGTACCAAATCAACTTAACAATGTGCAGAACTTCATAAGGTTTTGGTTTCCTAATTTGCATTGTTCTCTCAGCTGTGAAACCAGTGGCTTAACCATATACAGGGGCTCTGGCTGGTACATTATTGGATATGAAGGGTGTACAATAGCCCCCCATATGCTTGTTAGCCCTTCACCCATGATAGCTTCGCCCCTGTATGGACTGTAGTTTTGTGACACTGAATGCAGTTCCGTCTCACACTTTTTCAGGAGCCTTTTCCCAAACAAGCTGCTATATACCAGGAATGAGCCTTACTGAGAGTATCCTTCTAACATGTTATTCTGTAGCTGGGAACTATTTCACAAATTACACATCTGGCATCTGAATGGCGACTGGATCATTGTTCAAAACTATTTGCAGATAGAAATTGTTACTGGGAACAGGAATCTATTTCCCTTTACCCGATAGCTGCAGGCTGCGCCGGGTATAAGGTTATTGCTTAAGAGGAAGGATTGGGTATGTCTGTGGGACATGGAGGGTTAAGGATAGGCTGCGGACATGGATGGTTAAGGTAAGGCTGCTGTAACATTTAGCTTATGGCGGATGACTTTTCCATTCAGCTGTAGTACAATGGTCTTTCGCAAAAAAGATGATCATATCGGCAAACTATATTCTTGTAGCTTTCATTAAAAAAAAGGTTAACTAATATTTGCATCCTTTATATGTATGGCTGGAAACTGGAGGAGACACACAGGGAGAGCATACAAACTCCACACAGATAAGGCCTAATCTGGGAATCGAACTCATGACCTCAGTGCTGTTAGACACAAGTGCTACTTACTAAGCCACCAAGAAGCCATATATATATGTATATAATACATAATGGGCAGGATCCAGACCTTGTTAAATGCATAAACTTAGTTACTCAAGGGCTAAACCATGTTGATTTCAGGGGGAGCCAAGTTCATTGTATTCTTTGCATGCAGGGATATATCTTTGAATTGCTTACTGCACACAGATACTGACCGGCTTTACTATCACACTGTTATTTAGACTTGGGATAGGAAATATACTGTTTGCAGCAGATGAAATATGACTCCCCCTGAAATCAACATGGTTTAGCCCAGGTGTAACTAAGTTCATGCACTTAACAGGGTCTGGATCCAGCCCAATGTTCCATTGTGCTTTTAAGTCACGCGGACCTTCTTCTTTTATTCAAAGCTTCTGATCATTTGTTATTTTATTACATGGAATATAATTAGTTTCACTCTAAAAAGTCTTAAATGACTTGAAAAAAAAAAATCAATTTTTTCTTGTTTAAAACATTGAAAATGCACCTTCTGACCTCTTAACAGATGCACTCTAATTTATATGTTCTTACAAATGGCAAATGTGGAATTGCTTTTACAGCACAGTGTGGGTGATAGATATATATTTATTATATGCATTATCTTTTTTTTCAACCTTATAAAAATATCAAGATGTTTGGTACATACAAAGGGAATTAAATTACCGTAAATGAAAATTCTATTTATGTGTAATATTGTTTCCAATGTGTGACACACATAAAAGTTTGCCCATTATTGGAAATTATTTGCCTTTAGATTTTCTTTTCTGTGAGTAAAGAATCTCTAGCCACAGCTATGAGTACACTAAATTGCATAATACCTGTGCGTGAAAAAACGGGGGACAAAGTACATGTTGGCATTACAATTGCCTGTCTGATAGAAGAATGCCGATTAGTTCTCATTGTCTGCATTTTAGTAGCGACATGTTACCTGTCAGAATTTAGACCATCGGAACGGCAAACCACACCCTACTGTATCAATGAACATATTTCCCATCACACAGCTGTCATGCCTCCCCACCTCACTACTGTCAAGATGTATCCTGATCAATCACAACAGCAATGTGCATCAGGTTTATATCTCAAGTGTACCAGGGTGTAGACACACAGTATGTACAGCACGGTAAACATCAGAAAGTGTAAAAATGCTTACGTTGCAGCACCATATTTTCATACAATATAATAGTGTAATAAAGAGTTATATGCGTAACACAGATTATTGGCTTTCACATTAATAATAGATGAGACAGTTGCATTTTCACTATAAAACTGAATGAAGTAAGCAATAAAATATTTTATTTTCCAACCTTAGGCCGATTGGAAATGTCAGTGAAGCAGCGCCAATCAATGTTATACTACAGCAATAAGGATCTGAGCCCAGCCAGATGAATGAGCCAGTGTGTGTCCAGTACTGGTTAGCTAGCCGGTCACCATTGCATTGGTTCTAGGTCTACTTTAGGTATATTTACATCCGGTACTTGTCTTTCCCCCCCTCACTCGAGTTGAGTTGCAAGAGTAAGATGCAAAAACATTCTGATACACGGCCATGTGATCATTATTTTGTAGGAATGCAGAATCTCAAAATGTATTTCTTTGCTGCTAAGGTGACAATTAATTAAATTTGGTTGTTGTACTGTAGGTCATTTTGTTGAGAAGGCATTAAAAACAGTGCCATGGTTGGGATGGCACCCATGCTTGGCATCGGACCCTGTACTGTATGCTTTTACCACTGGTTTCACGGGTTAAAGATAATTAACTGGCACTCATGGGGACATGACAATGAATAAAATTCAGTTTTTTTCTATTTTTACTTTATTAGCGACCAGTATTTTATGGGCGGTAATAGGTGTTAGCTGCCATAATTAGGGGATTGTGAAAAAGACAAAGGGCCTGATCCAGACTTGTGATAATTTTACTTACGCAAAATTACCTAAGTTATACACTACTAAGGATAATGCAATCTCCCTGGAACTCCCCTCTAACATATGTGACTTAGCTGATGTGTTTAGAACCCTGTCCTAACATCTCTTTGTGTATGTCTGGTCCTACGTAAGGGCTTGTCGTACGTAACTGCCTAAACAGTCCATACATTCCAACAGTCCAACATCTTAAATGCCTTCCCCCCCACCCACAATGCGTAAACAAGTTATGTATGATCAGAGCTCCAATGCGTAAAACTGTCAGGCACATGCTTAGCGCATCCTCACAGCTGGACTTCAGCATGTCGCATGCCTGAATCGGCTGTTGTATTAAGCCTGATTCAGGCCCAAAATCTTTTAAAATCAAGATACAGATTCAGTGCTAAGAATGCTCAATAGTATTGGCAATGATGAGGGTAGACACCGACAATCGTCATTTTAAAAACTTTTATTAAGCTACATATTTACCAAATAAATGTGAATATTATAATATCAACTGGATTAAGCAGCATAAGCGCAGCACATGAACAATGTCTAAGTAGAGCTACTTGCTGTTGTATTGATGATAGAAACCATAAGTGAGGTTATGGAGCTCTGAGTCCTGGTGTTAGCGGCTTATCCTGCAGTTACCTGATACTCAGAGCAGGATGATGTTAGCGATCCGGGTAGCACACTTCCAGAGTCCATAGTAATCAGGCCTCAATGTTGGCAGCTTGTCCTACAATTACTCGATACATAAAGCAGGATGGTATCCACATTCCAGGCTGCACGCTTCCACAATTTACCTTTATAACCTGTGGGTGGCCAGCCCTGGGATAAATAGCAGTAATGTCCACTCAATAAATATGATGAAATTTAGGCCAAGGTAGACTGTTGCTTTTTGGTAATAAAAGTAAAGTTCTACACACTGTACCCAACGCGTTTCATTTATTACTATAGACTTTCTTAAAGTATCTGTATCATTATTTTTACTTTATATAACTTTTTTATACTCTGGGCTGCATATTTACATAGAGTACTGTATGTACGCCCAGCTATTGGGTACATGTCGCTATGGCACGTGTGCACTTTTAGGGCCTGATCCAGACCTACACCGATGCACAGCGTATCGGCATACACTCCCCCCGACACTCACCCTGTGGCTGGCGTAATTACACACTGTTATGCCGGCTGAAGGCTACCATAACTTCAACCGACGTAGCAGTGAGTAATTACACTGGCCACAGCCATGGCCACGTACGGCGCTGTGGACACCTTGTGCCTTATAAATAAACGATAATAATAATAATAATAATAATAATAATAATAATAATAATAATAATAATAATTTATTCATCCTTTTTTAACTTTTTGTATCCCTGTGAACAACTCTTAGCAAAGAACCCTTTAATCCATAAGATTCAACTAAAATAAAATAAAATAAGTAAAGCTTTAAATAGATGAAACAAGTAATAAAACCCCAAAGTTATGATGTATAAGGTGCTGTTGCCCAGCCAGTAGTTAGAACTTAGGCCTTTGTGCGTTTGATTGATAAAATTCTAATGCTCTCTTTTTTCCTGTGGGCAGTTAAGCCTGAAACCTTAAGTTTGGACTTGATGTTATCTGCAGGAAATCTGATGTGTTGCTGAATAGTGTCTATCCTTTGTAGTCCATATTTATTGTTCAAAATAGCGCAAATGGATTAGTAATTGATTATGCCATGACATCACTATTCCTTTCACAAACATGTCACCTGCTGTCAAGTATATCCTGCAGAACACATTCAATCCATCTGCACAATATACGCTGCAGTTGAATTAACCACTTATTTCAGTAACCTGGAAGGCCTGTTGATTTATATAATCTAGATATATAACAGTGAAGGCTGCATTGTGAGATAGCTGTTGAGCCACAATAAAATACCATGCTGCAATTTATGTTGACATCCATGGATGTTGTATCACGTCGATTTAGGAGACTTTGTACGTGTCAATCAAGCTGAATTATGTTTGTATTGCACTCTATCTGTGGAGAGGCAGCAATGTCACCAGTATATTGATGGTGAATTACCTGTCTGCTCAGGAATCTTTAGACTTGCCAGTCTGAAGAGGTGTCATTATTGGCTAATATCTGTAGCAGTCATAGATTCAGTGAATGTCTGGCATCATTCACAGAAGTCTTTTTTATATTGACGTCGTACAGCAGCAACCAGTTCTATTAGTAACAATGAAAATCATTGTCTGTATACGGTGCCTAATATATAGAAGCAGGAGACAATTGACGGGATCCAAACTTATGAAAAGGGGACATGTGGCACTATATCAGTTCCCATCCGTAGCCATGAGATCCAAAGATCCATTCTATTTTCCTTCCACAAACTTACCAATATTGGGGCATTAAAACATAGTTTAAAACTCTCAGAGAGACTCCCTAAAGAGTGTGTGACCTCCCTGACTCCCTGAAGTGTTTGTCAATCTCCCTGAAGTCATTGCCATATGATGACCCTGCATTGAGCTCTATGGAGATAGCTGTTTTCATTCCATTGTTCATGTCCATCTCAGTCCAACATCCAGTTCTATATTTTCAGCAATTAGAAATTTTGCTAAAAAAATAAAACACGTAATTAATTTCTAAATATATGAATGAAAGTAGTTTTCTATAATCTAAATATGTGTTATATTTGTAGGTAATAAATATGTAAATAATATATAGATGTGAAATGTATTTTAACAGTTATGTTCAAAGACATAAGTGAAGAAGTTTATTGCAGAAGAATGTGTGACGCATTTTTACCCAGTGTAAGTACTTCGGCCCCATCTGTTTATTAGTAAAATTTTAGAGCAAACCAAAAATGCCCTTGGCCACAGTTTTCTGGGATGATGATGGCGTTCTTGAGATCTCAGGTCGGCTTGATGGTGATTGGATACTTTACCGAGACCAGTCATCTTGAGTCGTATTGGTGTGGCAGACCTGGATGTGGGTGAGAATGTACCGACCACTCAGGACTTTGCAAGGACTTTTGTGATGCTTCGGAAGCATGTCCTGTTTTACACTGCTCCGATCATATATTGAATAGAGTTAGGAAGAGGCTACTTTGGACAACCATGTATTTGCCCCTTCTGTCCCAGATTACCTTTATAGTGCTCTATAAATCATTTAACTGAGTTGTTTGTTGGTAACTTCCCTAAAGTTTTTGAAATGCTGTTTTTGTACATCCAAAGTTTTAACCAGCTTTGATTACTTGTAGCAAAGTGTTTATATGAAAATGACTTTGACAAATGTATGTGGCGATCCAAGTGTTATTCCTGGCCCTAGATCGTAACCTGGTTCACTATGAGATTCACATGTCCCTCTCTTACCTTCATAAGCCCTGTAAATGGCACCTAAACCGTCCATCCACTAGAGCGATCATCCAATTACTGGATGATTGGACAAATGATCGCTCTAGTGTATGGACAATATGGATTTTCAAAACATCAAAAAAAAAGAAAAAGTCCTTAAAATGCTTGGGTGCGATTATTTTATCATTCGGCTCTCCACATAGTTATCGGAACCAAGCAATCAATATGTTGTAGTGCCTGTGGATAATTAGCATGTACACTTACCATGCAGACTGTCATTGTCTGAGGTCCTGCAGAGATGTCTCCATCTCCCTCTTTTTTCACACTACTGCCAGAGCCTCTTCTTTTTTTTTCTTTTTAATTGCAGCCAGCCAATAGGCTAACTGCATGGATCTCCTGCCAGGATTAACAGGAGACCCAGCTAATCAGTACAGAGACTGCAGCCAGCCAATAGGCTAACTGCATGGATCTTCTGCCAGGATTAACAGGAGACCCAGCTAATCAGTGCAGAGACTGCAGCCAGCCAATAGGCTAACTGCATGGATCTCCTGCCAGGATTGACAGGAGACCCAGCTAATCAATGTAGAGACTGCATTCACAGGTCTCCTGTCAGGATTAACAGGAGATCTAGCTAATCAATATAGAGACTGCAGCCAGCCAATAGGCTAATTGCATAGATCTCCTGCCAGGATTATCGGTCCCAGTAGGAGAGGTGAGTGGCGCCGATATCGGGATTTTTCCTTAATGGGAAGTTGTGCCGTTTATTGGGCCACTTACTGCTGGAAGAGGTAATCCCTCTAGTGTATGCGTCAATCTTCTCTCTCACTCTGCTTCTACTTCTTCCTTCTTGTCCTCCTTTTTCCCTTTTATGTTCTCATCACTACTAAAATAAGAAAGGTTTTTACTACAATGAAAACAAAGAAACAAAAAACCCATAATGACTTCTGTGACCCAAAACCCCTAAAGTATAAAAGAAATGGGATGAGATACAATACATTATAGTAATATAAATCCATAGATTTAATGGGCCGTAGCAATGCGAAATTGCTAACACACACATAAATTGTATCAAATATATTGCATACATTTATAATTATATTTATTTTCTAAGTACAAACACATACATCACATAAAAAGTGACGGCAGATAAGAGCCACACGGCCCATCCAGTCTCCCCTGTTGTTTATCTATAACTATACTGACACTAGACCCTGTTTGACCTCCATTTAGCTTGAGATGTATATTTATCCCAAGCCTTTTACAGCTGTGTGGCCTCCGCTACCTCACATGGGAGGTTATATCGCTTCGCCCTTTCCTCTGAATCTACCACCCTGAACTTACCTCACACTCTGCTGGAGGGAGAAGGTTTCATCCATTGTCCTCTTTGTGTGTTGCTCCAAACCATCCCATGCTATGGGGTTAATGTGTGTATTAGAAAAGATAATAAGACTAACGCACCAAGGTTCCAACTCCAGTCACTGTCATTCACTGCTCAAGCAACCCGATGGACTCACCCCGCAATGCAATTAAGCTCTGTCTGTGGGGATATCAGTTCTCTCCCTTCTGTTGCCACTTTGCTGACATTTTCATCCGCCATGTTACAATGATGCTGGAAGCAGCACCGGAGACCTGTGTCAAATAATTAGCGACGGGCATAGAAGGAGTGCTGAGGGAGTCATTTTGGGGAGCAGGAGGGCAAGCTTGGTGCCACCTGAAATGAGCTTTGGTCTTGAAAATAACCTAATTCATTATGTAGTTTGTGGAATTGGGCCAAATCCTGGCTCAGAAATGAAATCTCTCTATATTCCCGGCTAGATATTTTTCGATAATATAGGCATTACTCTAATAATACTATAGAGCTAGGTGCGTCTGGCCGTGATTCATGATATCATTTTAATTAGAAGTGTCTGATTCCTCCATATTTTACATCAATCACATGTTTGCCGTTAGTCATCAATCCAAACGCAGCTGAATAAGCAGTCTAGAAAATAGCAATTTACATGGCGTAAAATATATAAAGATTATTTCAATTTTTGCAACAATTTGCTGATGTCCTGCTTTCCCGGTCTAATCAATCAGTGTGTTACTATAATCACTTTTTTTTCTATAATATTAATTTTAAAATTGCATTGGTATTCATTAATTGCTCTTCAAAGTGAAGCTACAGCTTGGGACTGAAATGCTGATTAAGGGTTCTCCTCATTATCCTTGTTATGAGAAAACTGCTGAATTTAAGCATATGAAGCAGATGTTTCACCAGCAAAGGTTTGCACCGTCTGCAAGTACACAAATCATATACACTTTCTCACACTTTTGTCTTACTAGACATAGACATGTTACTTAGATTGGCACAGAGGTATAAGGAAGGATGCTCACCAGTCGCTATATATATATGTGGCTATATACACTATATGCTGGAATAAATTCCTGTTTCTCATTCGCATGTCAGTCTGGAGTGCATGATTCTTTGCTGTATATGTGACTTCCCTGGATTGCACCTCAGCCAGCTTGTTTTTCGATTAGTGTGGAGTGCCGATCCCTGCTACTGAATATATATATATACTTATACCTATGTGGAACAACCAGGTCTGCACTGAAGAGCACTCCTCTTCTAACTAAACCACAAAGCATAACACCACTTATTATTCACATACAGTATGCTAGGATATAATAAGGAAATGTGTCAGGACAGGTTATACTTCTTTATCAATCTATCTATCCCTCTATCTATCTATCTATCTATCTATCTATCTATCTATCTATCTATCTATCT
>WWET01001148.1:120331-130511 GCA_011038615.1 Limnodynastes dumerilii
TTAGGTTAGCAGTGAAGCACACTGTAGGGTTGTGTATTTATCCCCTCTTGTATTTAGGGTAGCAGTGACGCACACTGTAGGTGTTTTTGGTATAGGGGAGATGAAGCTTGTTGGTGGGTCTATGGTTGAGTTAGACAGCTGAAGCTGGGTTTAGCGCCAGCTAGACACATAAAATGGCACCTATTGAGCTGGAAATGGACGCTCACCTTTACTGTACACACTGTAGTTCACTTGCTTATGAGCCCGGTGCACTGAGCACCTCCAGTCCAAAGTATTTGTCAGCAGTAGACCACAGCTGTGGAGGCAGCGTACAGAACTTAGTTTCCTGCACCTGGAGATCCCTTCACCAGGGCGATGCATTCCCTCCACCTGTCTGAACTCTTTAAGGTGGGGGGGGGGCATTTAAATGTTCCAGTTAAATCAGGGCTTCTTGTGATCCGCACAAGAGATTTAAGGCTGTCTCATGGCTGCGTAACCCAGTTAAAGTCCACACGAGAGGGGGTAGCTACAGGGAGGTCACTCCCCTCTTTTTTTCAGACCTCTGTGCATGCGGTAAATGCCCGGAGGTCTGTATCCGATCCTTTGTTATTACTAAATCATATTATAAACTCTAAACCTGCTGTTCTGTGCCAGTCTGCCACAACTTAAGGGCATAACAGATCAGCAGGGGTTTGGTGATATTGTATGTGTGGCAGAGAACTGGTTCTAGAATGTAATAGGATGATTAGTCATAATGAGAGTTAGCTACACCTCTGAGGTGCAGGCAAATCCCATTGTGACATTAAGCACACACCACACTGTCATTCTAATGTATGACGAGACTTACTGTCCTGATTTATTGTGCATTCATATGTTCTTGTCTGTAGATTACTAAAAGATTATTATGTTATTGATTTATTTATGTTTTTTTGTTAATTGTAAATGATAATATTGGTGAAATATGATATAACGTGATCGTATTACTTAGTAGTCCATAATTATTTTGCCAAATGAAGTATCATATAAACTGTATAAAATAATTATATAAAATATAAAGAATAAAAACCTTATCGAGTATTTTTGAGGCATAATATCGGTATTGAATTTGTCACTGTTATATTTTATTTTTTACTTTGATATGTTCATGGATGAGCTGCAAGTATAATAAAGACTAGATGTATGCAGATTAATGACCTAAATCTGTACTGGTAAATGTATTTAACAGAAATTCAAACATGTACAGAATTCCTTTGGGAATTCTGAAAAAATGGATTGTCAGGATGGAATAAAAGTGGTCTAATTTCTACAAGCCCATGGGACGTTCATTAGAGTCAGGAAAATACACCATTTTGCTTTAAAAATATTCATGAGAGGATGATGAAAAATTAACAATAACTGAAGAATAGACACATTGGTTTTCTACCGATTTTTTATTAGAAATATTGCGGAAAAAACTATTTTGCACAAACCAAACTTAATAGAAATAAAGGTCCAGATACGTTGCTTTAAGAATTGAGCTACGACGCATGCTTAGCTTCTTTACGCTATCTACGTACCATTTCTGTACCAACATTGCGTAAGTGCGGTCTTTAGACTGAGCTTACAGAAATGGTACGTAGATAGCGTAAATACTATGCATGTGTAGTAGCTCAATTCATAAAACAACGTACGTAAGATGAACACTATGTAACTGTGACTCCGGACCAAAGATTCTACAGCCTGGCTGCTGCTTCAACAAATATGGCATTTATGAAGGAGCGTGAATTTGGTGCATGCAGTGTGTAGGTCCAAGCTGGCCTTAGGCATGGATTTAGTACATTTGGTAGTATTATTTACAAATGCTAAGCTGAGAACTACTAGGCCCCGTATTTAGCCTCCTATTGTGTGTCTGCTGACGCTATAAGCCAGGAGCAGGTTGAGAACTTAAAGAGGCCACATGTGGGAGAGAACAACCATAGGCAGGCTGACATAAATGTAAGGAGGATTAGCACAGAAAGCAGAAGCTCATTAAGCAGTAAAAAGAAACAATCTACTAGTAATATTTCACAATACAATAAAAAGACTAATTGTCACTTCTATACAAGTAGCATCCTAGTGACCGCCACCCAATACAGACAGCATCTTAGTGACCGCCACCCAATACAAACAGCATCTTAGTGACCGCCATCCAATACAGATAGCATCTTAGTGACCGCCACCCAATACAAACAGCATCTTAGTGACCGCCATCCAATACAGACAGCATCTTAGTGACCGCCATCCAATACAGACAGCATCTTAGTGACCACCACCCAATACAAACAGCATCTTAGTGACTGCCATCCAATACAGACAGCAACTTAGTGACTGCCACCCAATACAAACAGCATCTTTGTGACCACCACCTAATTCTAAAGCAACCTAGTGACCTCTAGTCTATTCAGACAGCTTCTTTGTGACCGCCACCCATTCCTATCAACATCCTAGATCTCACAATTTAGCCAGTGCTGCATTATGCTCAGACCTTGAAGGTCTCCTCAAGATATTGCTATCAGCCCATGTGTTTCTAGTTTAATCCCTATTTCTACTAATATTCAGGAAACCTATAAATTGTAAGCACCCCCTAGTTGGCATTTATGTCATACTTTCTGAGGACATATATTGTCTGTGACTGGAAATTATTGTAGTTCTACAACAAGCAACAGAAATCTTAAGCTGCATTCATGCTACAGAATATGATAAGCCAGACCTTTAGCCAATTATTGGCCCATTATCACACAGTATATGGCAAGGATCAATTTGTTGGAACTTTACCAATCCATCTTGTCTTCCTGGCCAATCCGACCATCGCTGGGCAGAAACTATTAGAATAGACAGATGGCAGGTGGAGGGCTACGATTATCGAGTAGTGTGTCATCAAAATACAATATTGCCATTATGTTTGGACTTGGGGCAGTCTGGAAACCGTACAACTGTAGAATGTATAGTAGAAGCTAGAAGCCTACATAAGATATACATTTTAATGAGTTAATAAACAGTATAGTATTTTGCATTGCTTTCCTTTGTGTTACCCTTTTCTTTAGTCCCTTCCATGTTTGTTATTATTAAATGACGTTGTATAAAAATATTGACAAACCATTCTTGTAGCGCTGTTTTATCTGGGTTTTCGGTGACATATCAGCATGAAGCAGCAGCCATTTTATTTTTTGTCTGTGTCACTTGTGTAATTTTCATCAGCGTTGGAAGTTATTTTATTTATCCTGCAGCCAAATGTCACCAGGTGCGTGACAATCACTACACGTGTTCATTCAGATAATCACGCAGCTATAAGCAATCAGAGGGGGCTAAGGTTTTATTCTTCAATGTTCATTTCTGTATTTAGAAGCACATACCCTCCAACTACTGTGATAAATGGATCTGCGCTCACACATCTGTGGCCCTCAGGATAATTTGGGGGCCACTCAGGTATATTGTGACTAGATGTTCCTCTGAGTATATCACAATTCAAATGAAGGTCTCAGCTCAGCAGCATATCCATAGTCATTAAAATTGTAGTGAAGAGAGGGGTAGAATGATTATAATATGAATGAATATCATAGAATATCAGTATATGAATGGATTTTTATTAATAATAATAATGAGCTGGATTCAGACCTCTGGGCGTTTTCTGTATGTATGGAGGTCACTCAGCTCTCTCGTGTGGTTATGGCAGCCGTTCCCACCTTGTCAGAGGGTATAAATATATCCCAGTGCCAGTATATCTGTCATTTGCGGCGGGATATCCTGGCAGCAGAACATGTATCGGCGTCTTTACTAGGGTTTTATTATTATTATGCAAAGACTGTCCCGAGATTAAAAGCTTGGAAGACTGGATCCTGTACAGATGAAGATCCCTTCCAAGCCGGTAAAGTATGGTTTTATTTATGTCGTTTTTCATTTTTGAATTTATTGATTTTCTTTACAGTAACGGACCAGCCCTTTTTTGAATGAATTACTACTGGAGACATTACAGGCCACAGTGGGCCCTGAATGGCAGGGCATGCTGGCATTTGTGATTCCCCAAATGCAAGTATGCCTTGGCATACTGGTGCTTGCAGTACTACAAACATGAGCATGCCCTGCACTTTCTCTTAATATTATTTAATTTATTTATATTGGTGGGGGGGATTACTTAAAAATATATTATTAATTAACATGCAAAAAGAAGCAAAAAAAAACTACTGTAACCCACAGACGGAGCTCCCACGACTCTGACTGCGGAGCTCCCCTTCTTTCACCATGCTATTTAGAGTTGAGTGTTTCTGCGTGGATCCACTTAAAGGTTTCTGGAGCTTAATCAGCATCTGGGGAGATTGCCAAACACTTCAGGGAGTCAGGGAGATCACCAGCTCTTCAGGGAGTCTTTCTGATATCCAGGCAACTATGAATAAATTGTATTATCAACTTAAATACCCAAATCTTTAAAAATAGTCAATTCATTATTTATCATTCTTGAGTTGAAAACAAAAGTTTTTTTTGTCCAAAACAGCAGACTACAGAGTCTCTCCAGTGTATTTCTGGATAGTTCAAAACTAAAACCAGCTGTGTATCTAAGTAATCTGTTCCATAATATCTACAATGTTTCACAAAATGGTGGTTCCTCCATTCAATGTAGAGGTTAATATAGACAAGAGCTTGAAGGCAGGGGTAATAATCTAAGCATAGAAACACAGGAAAGAAATGCCACAACAACACTGCCATTAACCAGTAGCTAACTCTATCTGTAAAATAAAATGCAGAAACATTACTTACATACGGTGCTTTTATTGTCATAGAACGCACAGGAACGGAGTTACGGCACCTTTTTTAGATGGGTTTTCCAAGTTTTAAAAGTTTCAGTGGCAAAGGGCCTGATTCACACTTAATAAGCTGCGGCTTCTTAAGTGCGTATGTGGCCGAAATTACCTACTGCGCATGCGTAGTAGGTAATTGACGCTATCTACGTAGCCGATCGGCACGTAGATAGCGTAGGTGCGGTCTTTAAATTCTGCACGCAGCGCTTTCCGTAGAAAGAGGCGGCGTGTGTCGGCTCGGGGCGTTTTAAGGTAGGAGTGGGAGGGGGGAGGCATTTAGATTAGCTGGGAAGGGCGGGAGGGAGGTGGGGAGGGGCAATGTCCATATGGACATTGCACGGAGAGATAAGGCGGCGCAATGGCGCACGGAGAGATAAGGTGGCGCAATGGCACTCATAAGTTCCATAAAGTACCTAAAAACGGGGGCAGGATGGGGATGGAAGAGTGAGTTATTTGTGCATCTGTCAGCTACTAACTCACTCTTAAGTGTGAATCAGGTCCAAAGTCATTAAAACGGTGCATGCGGCTGCTTGTGTGTCGAGTCTGATGCTTGTGTACTTCATCCCCGCTGGTTTTGATGGCGCTGCTCGTCTTGTGGCGCTACTCGGCTTGTGATTGGCCGTATGGTCGCGCAGGAGTTGATGAGTGAGTTGCGGCACCTTTTTTTTCTCACTGCTTACACACATTTGCTAATATATGAGAAGCCACCAACCACTTTTAGGGCTCTTCTGCTGTGGTCCTAACTCTAACAGTCAGAGTCCCTATATTGGGTCATATATCATGTGTTTTCAAATTAAAGCCTCCAAAATAGCTTCTGTGGACCAACACCTCCTGCCAGCTTCTGATCATAGACGTGTTACAAATGCTGATATATTTGAACTCCACAATATTATGACATTGAGGAGTTCCCATATAATCCTGCCAGCAAGTCTGTTCTTATGTTTCTATTTAGTCAAGTGAAGAGGTAGAGATTTTCATGCACTGATATCATTAAGGTAAAAATATGCACTTTTTTTATTAAGGTGAATTTTATTTTATTATTTAAAACTTTCCATTAAGACTGGAAAAACAAGAGAGGAAAGTGTAAAAATGTAATTTTGTGAGAACCAAATACTTTTCTAAGTCTATTACATTCTTAACTTATCATTTCAAGGCTCCCAGTTTATAAGGAACAAAATGTGATGGTTTCTGAAAATGAGTACAAAGCGATTCTCATACGCTATACAGCTTAGAAAATAGTCTTACAGGTCCTATAGGTATAGGGTAGGAATTACAACATTTGATTGAGGACTGAGAGTATCTGATAGGACAAGTGGAGAGCCCAGAAAAGGAAAAAGTTGGTTTAGAGAACTTCCTGTGTTGTTATGCACTTGCTGGTACAAATACAAGTCTTAACGCTAGTTCAGTAGACCATTAATGTAGTGAAATTCTCAAGGTGCAAACTTGTGCATCCATTACCTGGTTCATCAGTCAAACAGAGGGGCTTCTGCAGACCCCGCACGGTCTATTCCAACGATGGAAGAGATTGGGTGACCATTCTGCTCATAAACAAAACAGCTGACTGTCCCACTATGTGCAGGTTGTTCACTTTGGGCCTGATTCAGAGATGCGATTTCCACGGCACTTAGGAGCGTATATTTAAGATCCTAGAAAATTCGCAAAACTGCGCATGCGTAGTAATAGTGCAACACCGTTTACGTAGCGGTTAGGAGCGTAAGTTCGCTAAGAGCGTAGCGTAGGATCGCACGCAAGCACTTAAGATCTTAAGTGCAGCGAATCTTTAAGATCTTAAGGATTTGCATGGAAAGGGGCGGGGGGAGGCAGGGAAATGAGGGAAAGTGGGCGCGGGCTGACACTTAGGATCTTAAATGAACGCTACCACGTCACTTAAGATCCCAAATGACAGCGTATAGTTAAGGCAATTCAATGGTGGTCTAAGTTTAAGATCCACCGCTGTTTGCAAGGGGAGTGTCTGGTTTTGCAGGGGGCTGGAACCTGCTAAGATCTTAGCTAAGGAGCGTATATTTGCGATCTTTTCGCAATCGCATCTCTGAATCAGCCCCCTGATCCGGATTTAAGTGTTAAATCCATACGTTAGCCTCCGACCCTACATTACGTATTCTGCATCATCACTGTGCATGTGTAACGCTGAATTGTATGTAAGGCTTAGACAAGCCTTCACTCTACAATTTAAACACCTAAGCCCACCCACCATGTGTATCTCGTGCGCATAATGAGAGGGTCAGGCCCCCATGCACAGAACGCAGCATCAGACCGCTTGTTCAGTTGCGCAAATATGGGTACTGTGCATGTGCAGTACTTAATCACAGCTGACACATATGTAGTGCACCTAATTCAGCTTCTTCATTGTAAATCCAGCCCTATCTTTAAATTTTAATAAAACAGCTAAAACGTATGGATGTGTAAATCATATATAGGGGTGATATGAGATAGATAGATATGAGATAGATAGATAGATAGATAGATAGATAGATAGATAGATAGATAGATAGATAGATAGATAGATAGATAGCAGGATGGTTGAGAGATATAGTTAAGGAAAGACCTCTACTGAGGCTTCATCTATACACAATGAATCTAGTCTTTATGAAGAGATAAATGCACCATGACATGATCAGATAACGAATGTTAAAATGCTGACCTGGAGGAAGTGGTTTTTATGGTTTAAACTGATCATTTTTTCCCCCACATTTTCTAACGGTGACATGAATAATGAATTGAGCTTAAAGTTGAGCAATTAATCCGCAGAGGGCGATACACTAGGGTTGATTTTAAAAGCTAAAACTATTTTAGCCGGTTAACTTGAATATGTAGACACATCGCTTGGCTCCCAGGATCTCCAGTGATCGAGCTTTCACTGAATCTGTACTTCCAGTGATTATCCCAGCTGTCATACATCGTATAAAAGAAAGAACAAAGCATAATATAAGGGGACCTGTCACTGCTGAAACGTAACAATGGAGAAGGCATCTTGTAACATATGCTTCTTTTTCAAGGCCTGGATCAGTCGGCAAAGAGAGTGAATAGTTCCATGGAAAATTATTTTACAAGGCTCAAACTTACAGCTGAGTATTGGACGTATTTTAGGACTGTTTTATTGCAGAAATGAATGCTGAACATTAGACACATATTTTGCAATAGGACAATGACTTATTTCCATCAAAATGTTCCATCTCTCAGGGGATTGGCACAGGTGACGCTGTCTCCAGATGTAACAGAATAATTGCAATTATTATTTCAATTACTTGAAACTTGCCAAAGTATTTTTCTCCCGTCCAAAGCTAGATCCAAATGACAGGCTAATCGAGGCTTGAGACAAGATTTTAAATTGCAATATAAATCTCTACCCCCTACATCACATTGTTATGGATGACACATTACAGGGTGGAGTGTGAGCCTCCCAGATATACCAGCAGAATTAGCAATGGTTATGTTTAATGAAGCTTGTAAGGAGGAGTAGTGAGGATGTTGCTGATAACAATCACATTGCTACGGCGCTCAGCACTCAAACATGGAGTACGGAGCATTATTGTAGCTGTCACTCTCTGACAACTTACTGCTCAGGGAGAATGGCTGCCATGGGTGGGCCCCTCTCTTCTCCAGGCCCTGTAGCATCCGCACCCCTGTAGTTATGCCCCTGCCTTAGTGGATGATTCTCCACAAGGGGATTGGTGAAGCTGTGACGTAACTGAGCGTAAGGGCCTTTCATGTAACGGTAGCGTAACAGCGTTCGAGGGGGCGTGGCTATATTACGATAGCCGTAAGTACGAGGCAGTTACGAAATGTAGGCGTTTAAATTGTACAGTATGGGTGCGCTTAGGTGCGTAAGTACGTTCTGCCATTACGGCCGCCAGGAGTTACGCTACGGTAGGGTTTGGAAAGCTTAACACGGCTAAACTAGGTCCGACCGAGGGGAGGCCCAAGGGGAGTGCATAGTAATTACGAGGGCTGAAATGGAGCGGGAACGTAGTTCTGGATCTACCCCTGTGTTTGTAACACAGCAGCGATTACAGAAATAACATCACTGACTACATGGAGGATGCAAATTATCAGCCCTAAAGGGGCAATACCCAGGTCCCTTCAACGTTTTAATGAAGAACAAAATAATGACAACGATAAAACGTTCTTCCTATGTACAATGGCTGTGTATTGTATTAGTATCTCGCCATTACAGCGGTCAGGAAATAATGCATGATCGGCATATAGCAGTTTACGCTTCCGCGAGTGTAACTAATGGAAATCCGAGGCTCATTCTAGAATAGTAAATCACCTTGGTTATTTCATAGAGGAATAATATGCCACCTTTATTGTATCCTGAATTCACACATAGCCAAAAGTATTTGTGCTCATGCTTTATACAGGGGTTCAAGACGGAAATTCATCTACAAAATACTCCTTGGAACACTACAGGGCATTATTAATAACATTCTTTTTATTTTATCATGAAGCCCAGGTGGCTGAAACCAATTTTAATGTAAAAATAATAATAACAGTAATACAAAAATATGAAGCACGTTATAGAAGTGTCATTTAAATTGAATTGAATTTATTTCTACATTATTACAAGTAATGAACAATGGAGTAGGTTTAAAACATTCTGTTTTAAATTAAAATGTGTTCTCGCTACATCTATATGAGACATTGTATCAAATCAATGCACAAAAACCTGTGGCTTAAAAGTCCATTTGTGGGTAATGATGGTGCATTCTATAGCCAAAGAATAATGCATTCATTGTTCTATAGCTCTCTGACAGCTAAAGAATATAGTGGCGCTGTGTTAATTTTTTTTCCTTTAACCAATATATATATAAAATATATAAAAANATATATATAGCAATTATCTGAATCAAATGAATGATAAAGGACCTGATCCAGGCTTAAGGGTCTGTAAGCTTGCCTTAAGTTCTCTGCACAGATCCATGCGGAAGTGTCTTCCGCCTCATCGCTAAGCCTATCCCCGCCCCCCTGCAAGGATTAGGCATGTGGATGTCTTAGAACACCCCATCGGGCAGATCTCCTTGCATACAGAGCTACATTCCTTATGTCTGGAGATCCGTATCGTAACATCTGGGCGCACATGAACGCTGCTATAAAAACACCTGATTTGTGCAGAAGTCACGTGTTGGATGATAGTCTGAATCTGGCCCAAAGTGGAGAAAACACTTTAATGTTTCTTCATTTTAGTTGTTATATATGTTATGTTGTACCAAAAAAGTAGTAAATGGTTATATCATATATACAGCTATATCTATTTATCTCTCTCTCTCTCTCTCTCTCTCTCTCTCTCTCTCTCTCTCTCTCTGTCTCTCTCTGTCTCTCTCTCTCTCACTATATATATATACACACAAAATAGAATTTGCTCACAGAGC
>WWET01001148.1:130579-151263 GCA_011038615.1 Limnodynastes dumerilii
TCTCTCTCTCTCTGTCTCTCTCTGTCTCTCTCTCTCTCAATATATATATATACACACAAAATGGAAGTTGCTCCCAGAGTGCTGGGGTGCCTCTTTTGTATATAAATATATATAGTGAGAGGAATATAGCACAGAAAAGTGGTATCATATCATCAATCTTTGACACTGTAGCTTGTGGCCTTGAGACTATTTTATTCTCTCCATTCTATCCAGTGTTTATTACATCTTCAGTGATGGAGAGATGACAGTGCTGCCCCTTCTTTTCTATGGGTTTATGGGTTTTAGGCTGATGAATGGTGATCCCTATACTTGCTGGACCCTGGTGATCGTCTTCTATTTATTTCCAGTCTTCTTCTGTTTTTGTGTATCGTTGGAACGTGGCCAAATAGAAAGGGGTCTGGAACCAATCCTGTAGCTGAAGAAGATCATAGCATGGATCCTGCTGAGGATTGTGTAGGTTACATATGTCTTGGGTGTGGAGAAGTAAAGGAATAGTCATAATTGAAATGCAGATGCTACAGACCATCCAACATGACCCATTCCACCAGGTACAACATACTCTGTTCTTGAGCTTCCAACAATCAGTTGCTGTGGTAACCATATGTGTTGAAGAAATATGTTTTTTAAACATCATTTCATTCTTTAAAACCAGGTGAGAGTGAAAGTTGGAAGCTCAGGAGCAGAGTATTTTTACCTGGTGGAATGGTCTTGTTGGAGGGTATGGTGCTGTAATGCAAAGTATTGTGATATTGGGTTCTTAAAATATTCTACAGGCTCCTATTGATCTACCATTGCAATGGAAATGAAATGGAAGTGAAAAGATGTAAGTGGAGCATTTCAATTTCCATGGAAACAACACAAGTGCCGCAATAAACGTATTTATTTGTGTGTGCTAGAAATTTACATAATCTCTGTATGGTATATACTGTATATATGACAAGATTCCCTTATTACTTTTTACCATGAAACTGCCTTAATATATTTTCACATATAATCTAATTCCCTTCTTTGATGAGCCTCAATTAAGGTAAAATTGTCTGCCTCCATGTGATATTCTCACAGCAATTTGCCTGTGTGTGTATGCTGTGAATGTACTGACTGAAGAGGTTGCTATATGTGAATAATGTTTATAGAGGAAATTGCTCCAACAAGGGAGGTTGATACATACAGCTGGAAGTTCTTCCCCTGAAGAGGCTCCTAATGCTTGGAAATGATCCTGAACGTCAGGTTCAATGTTGAAGAGTAATCTTCCACATTCAGTTTATTCTTCCAGGATGGAGTTTATCTGGAAACTGTTACTCTGTCATGTATTCAGTAACAGGGAATACTTTAACGTGAAGGACACATTTGCCCCTTAGTGAAAAATGTGAACATTATTGTGAAAGGTGAAAATACTAAATCTTTTAGCCAATTTTGTAAAATGTCTCTACAAAGCACTTTATGCGCTCTCATATTAATTTGCTTGGCTGATGTCATATAAGGTATAACAGCCATGAAGTTTATGGTACCTCCCCTCAAACTCATTTCTGTCTTTACAAATCAGTTATACCCCTTTCACATCACCACCAAATACCCGCAAAATCCCGGGTAATTGGTGGTGATGTGAAAGGGTCACTTCCGGTTGACCTGGGTTGGAAGACCCGGGATTTCGTCCCGGGAAAAAAAGGGTTTTTCCCGGTTCCAACCCGGGAAGGGTGGCAATGTGAAAGGTTCAGGGTTGTTTTCAACCCGGGTCTTTCATTTTGTCTCCTGATTGGCTCAGATTTGTCGAAACATTATTTGGTCACCATGGAAACGGGATCTGTTGCGTCGGTTCATGGGGTTTTTTATTTTTCAAAGACCTCCCCCACGGATTAAAAGCTTGGAAGATGGGATCCTATTCAAGATGGTAAGTACTTATTTTTATTTATTATTTTAATGCTATTTTTTTATTCATTTATTTTATGTATTTTATAATTAGCAGTAATTTTTTTATTTTATTATTTGGAGTGTTAAATAATCATTGTTTATATATAGGGGCATTAAATGTTAAGTCTTTTTTTTTAATGGTAGGGGGCCGACCCTATATTTTATTTAGTAGCTAGGGGGGGTATTAATTTGTGTTTTGTTGTAACGAGTGACAGGGCGTGCTGGCACTTGTGGTTCTCCAAGCGCTAGCATGCCCTGCCATCCTTGGGCATGCTGATGATTGTAGCACTACAAGCATCAGCATGCCCTGCCCCGTTAAAGCCGCTAAAACCCTAGAAATTAATTGCAGATGTGAAAGGCTCTGACCTGGTCATTTCCCGGGTTTTAGCGGACTTAAAAGGTGTCTTTTTTCTTAACCTGGTATTTCTTCTCCCGGAAAAATCTGGGTTTTTAGACCCGGGTTTTTAACACTTGGTGATGTGAAAGGGGTATTAGTTTCCTGTGTAACTGAAACACACTCCTGGGATATCATACTGTAACTCCTAACATTGAGAATCCCAGAAATGGGGAAAAATAAGCCAATTTTAGGTACCGCCCAAACCCCACCCAGTTCTGCCCACAAATGACCATATTTGGTCAAAACTCTGCCCATTTACTTATAAACTCCGCCCCTTTTGAGGCATCCGGATCGGGGCAGACCCACAAAAAGAGTGACAGTTGAGACCTATGGGATATGCCGTGAGATCTATGTTGCTTGGGCTTTGAAGACAAGATGCAGATGTGTTTATCCTTCAAGCAGCCTCTGAGCGAGTTGCCTATGTACTGCAGCTAACAGCAGGGTAGAGCAGTAGCATTACCAGCCCTTGTAACTGCTTCTAGACCCAGACGTATGAGAGATCCAGGGTACTTTGCACACCGTGTATATGGCCTTGTGTAATTATATGCTTTTATGCAGTGTATTCCTGTGTGTGTCATAAGTGTTAAACTCCTGACACTCAAGGACTGTGAATGCTTTTGACAGCCTTCAGAGAATGGTTTGTGTTCATGTGACAGGAGCTTAGAGCATATAAGAACAGAGGTCAATAAACACAACTATCACACAGAGAGGGAGGAAGAGGTAATGGGGCACCTTTATTCTTATTTGTGACCTTGCTTATTACCTGGGGGTCTCTTTGTATAGATCTGCCGCAGTGTGGTGGAACAGTTTGTTTGATCCAACCACATCCGCAGCAAGCTTCCAGATCTGCTCATACTGACATCACCTGTCCCGGTTCCTGCACTTGTATTACAAAGCACACACGGAGATTCTTATGTTTCTGGAATATAGTTTGGCCTTAGTTCAGTAATATAGAGCCACATGCAATCTCCTGAGTGTTTCTCAGCTTCTATGCATTGCAATTGACCTGTGGTCACTGGTGCATGACGTTCCACAGTATAAGAGATATAAGCACATTTAGGCCCAACCACAATTAAAAGAGGTTTCCCTTCTGACAATCCCTGGCGGAGGGTCTTGGCTGAGTTCACGTCAGTCATTTCACAGTGTAGGCGTTCCCTCTCTCTGCATACCCATCTAGAGCTCCAATGTCTGTGTCCTAGGTCCAGATTTACTAAGCTGTGGGTCTTGAAAGAGTGGAGAGTTTGCCCATAGCAACCAATCAGATTCTAGATCTTATTTAACCATTGCATTCTAGAGAATGTCAGCTAGAATCTGATTGGTTGCTAAATTGGGAAAACTCCACTCTTTCAAAACCCACAGCTTAGTAAATCTGGACCCTGGAGTCAATTCTGAAAGCGAAATGATTTCAGAGACTTAGGTAAGAGTCTAAGCGCCAGGGGCGGAAAAGGAAATGTATGGACCCATAGCAAGGGGCCAGCAGATGTCTTGTTAGGGAAGTGTTATGGTCTCAAACAGAAAAAATGCAAACATTTGAAATATGGCGCCAGAACCAAAATACATGTGCACGATTAACACTAAATATACAGCATTATAGGAGAGAAACAGAGAGACCTTATATCGGTCGCCCAGGCCAGGCTATAGTGTTCTCTTGGAAACTCCTAAAACGATGTCTGTGTGAGCAGAGCCGTAAGCAGAGGGTGCGCGATAGAGGCGGCCGTCCCAGGAGCAAAGATTGAAGGGGTGCAAGTAAGTTAATATTTAAGTTTAAATTGGTTTGGAATCCAGGGGGCGCCATTTTTTCTTTTTGCCCCTGGTGCTAAAATATCTAGTTACGGCTCTTTGAGGGGTTTTCCATGGAAAACATAGGAAACTTGAGTCCACACAGGCTTACCTGCAGGGACTATGTGAAGGGAATGGTGTCTGCTGTGCATTCTCCAGGCCCCCGTATTGGGTGTTGTATGCTTTTCCTGCATTTATCTTTCCCAGACTGTGTCATGTTGCCCTAGGAGATAATCCTCTTTCTTCTGTATGTGGATAAAAGACAGTAATTGAAAGATAGAAATCATTACAGGAAGGACTGGCTCTGCGTACACTTTGGGTGGGGAAAACTCAAATTGCTCTCCATAGGCTGTATAGGCTGTATAGGCTGTGTTCACACCTAAGAAGCTTCTGCTTATATTTAGGAAATGACCTGCTATGCATGCGCAGTAGGGAATTTACGCAGTCTATGCACCAGTTTGGAAGCGCACGGAGACGGCACGGGGTACTTGAGTACTTCAGTTAGAAAGAGGCGGTGTAATGCCACCTTGGGGAGTGTTTAGGTAGAAGTGGGGGGGGGATTTAGATTATCCGGGGAGGGGAGAGGAAAAGTCTGTGCATAGTGTCCTCACTATGCACAGTGAGATAAGGTTACTCTATTTCATTCGTAGGGGCTTTAAGGTACCTAAAACGGAGGCCGGGATAGGAGCAGGACGAGTGAGTGTGAATACGACCCCATGTGGAGATGTAATATTTATGATTATAGTAAAGCAATCCAGATCAATAATAATAAACAAATGACCTGATTTTAGCGCAGACTTCAGCAGAAGAATAGAGGAAATGCACAGAACGGTCACCGGCCACTCTGTACATGTGCGGACTCCCGTCTGAGTGCAGAGCTCTGTGTATAAATAACAGCTTAGTGGTGTCCTCCTACAGCCATGGCACACCCCCTCCCACCCCACCATCCTTCCCTGCTGCATAGAATGCCCGGGAGACTTCCAAAATTCAGGCATTGCTCCCAGAATCCTGGCAGAGCTGGCAAATCTCCCGGATTTAATGTGAATCGCTGCCTTTAGCTCTACGCATGGGCGGGGCTTGATGAGATCAAGTTTCACCCCATTTTTAGTAACTTAGGACTTCAGGCAATGATGTGCGTAAATCACATCCTCAAGCCCCGCTCCCCCATGCTGCTTGTCGCTTATATCTGCTGACAAAGTATCTATAAAAGCACCATACACCTGTGTTTAATATACCACCTAAGGCAGTGGTGGCCAAACGTGGCGCATTGGCTGATTACAAGTGGTGCGTAATGCCCGCTAGGCATGAGTCATGACGTCACGTCAATGCTGTACCAGCACACTGAGCAGGGCCAGGGCCCAAGGCAGCCTGAGCTCATCTCCGAGCGCAGGGCTGAGCAGACTGAGGGAGAGAGCACCCGGAGTACGAGCATCAGAAGACGGGTAGGCATTATTTTTACGTTTTAATACTTAATGATGCCAGCAGCTATATTAAATATATTGGGGAGGGGAGAGGAGGGCTGTGGATAAATAGTGCTCTGAATGCAATAAAACAGCAATATATAAAATTCTAAGATACATGCTTTCTGGGTAAATATACGTATTTTTACGATTCCATTTTCTCCGCCTGTACAGAATCATCATTAGTTATACTGCAAGTAATACGTTGCACGTAATAATTGCATAAAATATGCAAAAATGGCCGTCACTTTGCCTTCCGCTCAATTATTTCCACCTATCGGCCAGTCCACGAATCCTATTAACCTGCGACCCTTAATTTTAGCAAAAGACGGTCAAAAGCGCTTCAGGAGTCACGTCCTTTAGTGTTCTTGACTGAATCCATCTATTCAACACCAGAGTTAATAATGGTTTATGCGCTGTAATAGATATTGTTTTACATACAATAATTAAATAATTTAAACATGTTAATTGAGTAATTGAGTTATTCCTTTTCCTCCCCTAAGCGAAGCAGATTCTACCCCATCCCTATTTCCCAACCCCAGCCATGAATGTAAGAAGGCAGAAAAAGTTCTTGCGTTGTGTGGCGCATCTGAACTCGTACGTGAAACAAATTGGCGCTTGGTATGTAACAGGTTGTCCACTGCTGACCTAAGGAGTCTGCAGACGGTTCTTTACCTTGTAGTGCAAAGCTTCAGCGTTAGTGGCACATACGACAGTGGAATGACTTTAGTCTAGCAGCTGTATGATATATTTTAAAACTTCTGTCATTATGCTTCATAACATGTTTCAAATGATAATGCTTATTGCCTTGGTCTGTAATTTATTCACCACTGTGTGTGATGTATCCAGGACATGTTTGAAAGCGAGAGATGTATTACACTGTTCTTCCTGGATAAATACTGTATAGATAAACAAATTATACAAAGCAGACAATTACCACATTATCATGACAAAATAGGTTGTTGTAGTGTGAACAGACAGGAATATGCCGGTATCTGAATTGAGGTAGAAAGCTCCGAGGCAGCAGAGACAGTCAGAGAACAGGGGAGTCACATACAATATATGACTAGGGACAAGAAAAATAGTCAGATTTAGTAGGTCTGCAATCGGGGGGAAACGGGCAGCGACTACTAGACTCCTAGAGGAAAGGGTGTGAACGCCGATACTCATCTCAGCTCTCCATAAGCAGATACCAGTGGTAGGAGATAGACGAGTCACCATCACCAATCTCCTTCCGCAAGTACCTCCTGCTAGGTAAGTGATAAGAGGTGCACTAAAGTTGGTGCTGTGCCGTATCCAGACTCCTAATATACCCCACATGTATTACAAGAATTTGGAACCCACCCTTTAAAATTCCTGCGTTTGCCGGGAAAAGCCGTTCCCTTCTTTCTATAAATAGGGATCTTCTTTAAAGACAACAATTCTAGAGAAATATAAACCAGTTATTTTTTTTCTTTCATTACTTTTCCATTGTTCTGTGACACTTTCAGCTATTGAGTGTTTGTGTGTGTGTTGATGTTCTTAATTACCTACCAGATTGTTGAGTAGGAGGTGACACATCTTTTGTTGTTTTTCTTAAATAAACTTATAAATAACTTTTAGATAAACCAAGGAAGGAGCAATCAGAGGCAATCCTTTCAATATGGCGTTAATCAATTTCTGGCTTTTAATTGTGTTACTTTTTATTATATATATTTAATTAATGTATAACTCCACACTACCGAACACCAATTATCTACATTTAGGTCATTTATCCAGAAAAGGAATCCAATTTACATGACACAATCCAGGTAGCTATACTACAGAGAATCTGTACAACTGTGCCACAACAAAGTGAATTATTATATGTTATATGAACTGATTGGCTGCTTCGGGTAGGTAAGTCTGTCTGTTACCTAATTCAAAGAAACCTTAAATATAAATCTCATTAGTTCATACACATCACATCAATGCACTGAATGTTATATAATTAGTGATCCAAACTATTAAAATAATCAGATTTCTAAAACTTTATTGACATGTTTCATGGTCTTATGAACAGCGATAGCAATACAGTCAATGGCCCAGATCCTGAGCTACGTTTCCATTACGTTACATCGCGTGGCGTATTTACGTTAGCGTAATTACTATCCACTCCCCCGGCCGTATGTACTTTGGCCGTTTTACCCTTGCCAAACCCTACCTTAACTTTTTAATGCGTAACTACTGATGTACGTAAAGGCTTCACGTATGTAAGTAAAATAAATAAATAAAACTATCTGCGCTCCACATACACAGAAGACGCAGCTGTTACAAAACAGGACCTGACCTGCTCATATAAAGTAAATCATAAAAAGCAAGAAGTAACAGCGCTGTAATCTGGGTAAAGAACGGGGTAGATAAGTACCTGCATAAACCACAACTCATTTTGCAAAAGCAGGAGCTAACTGTGATGGTTGAAAAGACAACAGTGTAAAAACAGTATTAGATTTATTAAAAATAAATACACAGATAAAAGCAAGTAGCAAATAATTAGCAGACAGTTAACGGTCATATAGGTCACCGCTATATAATGCAACAGTACATAAATTGAGTTGTTGTGATGTGAAATACTGAAGTCTAGTAATAGGTATTAGCTTTAGCATAAAGCAGAGTAATAAATGCTGTAAGAGAGGCAAGAAATATAGTGGAGGTTACATAGAAAGTTACCCGACTTTCGAGGAGAGATGGAAATCCTCCTAGGTGATAGGTATGTCTCTCACTGGTAGTACATAGCAGTGGGTGGCCAGCCCGTTGCTGTATCACAAGTGTGCTATATAGAAAGCTTTGAAGAGCGTTCCTCAGCTGTGCTGTGATGGGGACTAGAGGTGCCAGACCCGACGTCCAGCTCAGAAGACGACCATCAGGAAGACGTGACTCCGGCAGACACAAGCAAGTGCCTCGATGGAGATCCCAAACAAACACAGATCAGTCCAACGCTCGGGTTGATACTCAGCTGGAGAATGCAGGCACGTGTAACTCAATAGGGTTGCAAGCGGATAAACACAGTTTTTTTTCTAGTAATACGTATTACTAGACTTCGGTATTTCACATCACAACAACTCAATTTAAGTACTGTTGCATTATATAGCGGTGACCTATATGACCGCTAATTATTTGCTACTTGCTTTTATCTGTGTATTTATTTTTAATAAATCTAATACTGTTTTTACACTGTTGTCTTTTCAACCATCACAGTTATCTCCTGCTTTCACGTATGTAAGTATCTAAGTACGCCCAGACTGTTGGATTCAAGTGCCTCCCCCCGTCTCCGAAGCGTAATTACGGGTGTCGTATGGATGACGCGCCCCTTCGTTCATAGTTGCACTGATGGTAAGTACGTTCAGAGTTATGTGGCGCCACGTTTCCCGTGCGCATGCGCAACATATAAATAGGCCATTTTACGTCAGCGGCTAGCGTACTTAGGTCTGGATCTACCCCATTGTGATTACTATTGAAGTTCTATACGTGGAACGTGGATTGCAGGAGCAGATGGCAACTTATACCATATTCATTAGCTGCCTGTGACCCACTTTATTACCTTTTATATTGATATTCTAAGTCTAGAATGAATGTCTGCCAAGTTGAGGAATATGTTAACATATCTTATAGTTGCCAACTCTCCCTGAATATTGGGGAGACTCTCTGAAATGTGGGTGATCTCCCTGACTCCCTGAAGTGTTGGGCAATGTCCCTGATACGGATGCAGTTCAATAAGTCATTGTGATATGGTGACAGTCTTTGTGTCCTATTTCTCTGCATTGATGCCTCTGGTGGCGACTATTTTCACTGAGGCCAAAGAGTGGCAGTTATCCAAGACACCACCACTTACATAATGTAGACAGAAATAAAAAATACACTTTGGTCTCTTTTATCTTTTCTATATAGATGAAGATCTCTTATTACAGTCTTAACAATCACTACTGAAAGTGTTTATTCACTGACAATTTAACAATGAATAAATACTGACGCTGCCATTTTTATTGAGACATATAGACATATTGAGACATTGGCCGTATTCAGACTTGCGTTTTCTGTGGCCGTCCGTCCGTAAATAAGTGTTTGTAGTTACCGGGCATGCGTAGTCATTTTTGTAGCGTTTCGCTATGTAGATTGCGTACACACGTTCTTAAAGACCCTGCAGCACGTATGCAGCCTAAGTAACTGCACAAAGGTACAAATTGGCATCTTGACAAATGTGAGGTCAGCAAATGAGTACATTTTATTTGCACGCTGGTTTTTCTCACATCAACATGGGTCTTGTCAAGGCGCGGATTTTTTTGTGGCGTTACTCTCTTTTTAAGAGTGAATGTTTATAAAGCATTCTGGGAAACTGGTTTTGTGTTACATTGTGAGACAAATCCGGCATCGTCTTCCACATCTGTTTGTGCTAAGAAAGAGCCCTTTCCTTATTAGTATGAGCTATGTCAGGGTAGCCTCTGGGCTATCAGAGGTGGATATGAGAATACATTTTTTAGCCTTTGATTTTGTAAGAGCAATGGCTTTAGATAGTGTTTGAGTTATGTGCGAAATGAATTGCAGGTTATGACCCAAACCATTCGCTCTGGTTTATTTTTAGTCGTCCTTCAGTTATTCTCTTTCAACACAAATCTGTTTTTAGCTGAGTAAAAAAAACCTTCCCCCAACTTTCCAATAGCGGTTACTTACCTTTAACTACTCAGTGTTAGCAACTATAGATAGTTATATTATTTTACATACAAGTGTCTTTTTAAATCGAAACATTTGTAATGATTAATATAAAAACAAACTTCTTTGGAGTAAAGCTGTGTAAACACTACAGTTTTTTTTAACACGATTATTGTTTCTATCAAACAATAAATGTGTGGAACAATATCGCGTCAGTTTGTACACTCTATGCGTTATCAAGTACATTGCATTGTTTCATTGGATCAATAAAACCTCACAATTTTGCAGATTAAACAGCAAAGCAATTAAGATGAACAGATGGTAAATTAAAGTATATATGTATATCACAGATCTGCCGGTAAATCATGCGTAGCGTATATGACTGAACTGTCGCGCTCATCTGGGTTTCACACATTTCTAAAAATCGTTTCATCGCAAGAAATTCATGTAAGCGTGTACATAACTTAAAGAAGAGAGAAATAAAAATATATCTTTTTCTAATAAATTGGCAACAACACGTAAACCAAAATGAGCAGCTTAGTTTTATTCCTAATGAAAATATAATTAACATCAAGTATTCGAGAGCTAAATATGTTTGTATATGCTTTGAAATGTTTATAAACCAATATAATTATAAAATGTACAGTGAAAATATAACAGACTAGTTAAAAGTCCATCAAAATGACTGCAGAAACACAATGCTCATTGCCCAACCCCGTCACTCATTTTTCAAGGTGAGGCGCAGCATTAGCCTCTTATGTATAGAGAGAAGTTTTCCATTTACGATGGCTGCCCCCTCATTGTTTTAGTGTCAGTATGCTCTCTTCACACACACCACCTGTGGCTGTCCCTCTCTTGCCATTGGCGAGCATACACCCGGACTCGCTCATAGGCCCATCCCACATCGCCCCTCTCCTGCCACTGGCCAGTGTAATCTTGGGGCGCCATGCTCATTCACCCATCCCCCTGTCGCTCATTTATAAAAGTAAGAAATAGCGTTACCCTCGTGCTCGCCCCTCTCCTGCCACTGGAGAGGGTACTCGTGGGATAAAAAATCAATATATATTGTGTTGTGCCTTGATTTGGGATCCAAATTTTCCACACTCGGTTTGTCTCGGATCTATCGGATTTCAAACAATTCGCAACGTTCCTCTCTATTTTAAACCAGTTCCTACGCTTTTGGTACAATGACCAATCCTGTTAATGACCCTGGTACAACAGCTGGGAGTGTAGTAAGACTACTGTGGGGAGGGTTCCTCTGGGAGAAGAGAACACTCACGCCCCCTTTATGAGTGATGGCCCATCCTATTACCACGGCAAGACAACTTCCCTATGACCAGCCTTAAATATCATTGGCCACTATTTATTTCTATGCATAATCATACAACGCTCCAGTGGTCATTATGTCTTTTTTATTTACTGATTACTTCCCCATCAGAATAATTGTTGAATTTCACAATTAAGTAAATAGATTTTTAATGATTGATTGGTAGTTCCTTGTTTATACCAACATTATGGTAGTAGAGCAATTAAGAGAAATGAACTCTAGTGTATAACTAGCAAATATCTTAGAGACCATTAACTAACCTGTAGTCTTTAAGTTGATATGTTTTAATTAGAGTTACATTCATCATAAATAGTGATTTATAAATTAAATATAACACAAATTTCCGTAGAGAGAAATAAGCATAGACTCACTACCGCAATAGATGGAAATCGGTGAACAACCCTCAAAAGTAATAAGCTTAAATCATTTATAGACCAGCGACAAATGACTGTTCCAACAGCTTCAGGCAGGGGACCAGATCCAGAGTTACGACGCCCTCACTTGAAATGGGGACAGTTATCTGGATACATCGTAAGGGCTTATCCCAGCCTTTTACTGTACAATTTAATGCCTCCTCCCTCCTTTATTCACTGCACGCAACTTATCCGTTCCTCCGCACCATTGGAAAGGCTTCCATGGAAATCCGAGCATCCAGATCTCTGCTTGAAGACCTATGCATGCGCATGCGCAGTCACAAAATGCAGGTATTTTCCACACCTTTGCTCTCTGCAGAGCCGCCCCTAGGGGGTATAAAGCGCCCTGGGGCCACCTGCTACACTATATTAGTAGCATGCCGTTGCTCTGTATATGCTGCCAGGGATTAGTAGCGGTGATAAAAAGTCAATATCATGTGGCTGTGGCTCAGTACTCAATCTGTGCATGTGCAGGTCAGCAGTAACCAAACTGCTGGATTGGGGGGATGAGGACACCCAAGGAAGCATTGCCATGGGCCCCCCTTCCCACACACACACACACACACACTTGTAGGGGCAGCCCTTACTTTTAAGACTTCTTCCATTCTATTTTAGGAGTCATATAGCTTTCGGTAGGCTCTGGCAATCGGTAGTTGGTTGATGCAAGCGGATTGGCTAGTGACCTTTACTCATGGATTTGAATCCATTTGCATAGTAACTTAGGATGCCGTCCAAGATGGGATTCAGTAACACTGTATCATCATCATCATCACCATGTCATATATTCACAGAGCATATCTCTTTTACTGAATGATTTCTATACCGTTTATACGCAATCTGTGAGGCGTTACTAGCTGGATATTTTCTGAAATACACATCTGTGTCTGCAAATTAGCACAATCGGCAGCAGCTTTACAAAATTATTTTGCCGTTTATTTCATTCAAGCAAATGAAAAAGAAACATTTCCCTTCAACAAATGAAACATGTTTCTTGCTTTAAAGATAACTTAGCAAATTGTTCTTTCAGTTTCTGTAACAAGCAGCTTAATTTTGTTTAATTGTTTTTTTTCTCTCTCTCCACCGCCTTCAATATAAAAAACGTGTTTATGTCACTTTTTAATTATTTGCCATCTTTGTTTTCATACAAATTTATTTTTTACTGTAGATATTTTAAACAGGAAGTAAATAGCTTCCAGTCAGCTG
Source organism: Limnodynastes dumerilii (assembly GCA_011038615.1). Taxonomy (NCBI): domain Eukaryota; kingdom Metazoa; phylum Chordata; class Amphibia; order Anura; family Limnodynastidae; genus Limnodynastes; species Limnodynastes dumerilii. The sequence continues at coordinate 143,732 of WWET01001148.1, forward strand.
GACTGCTATAGAGGCTCCATTTCTTCCCATCGTTTTACAAACAATTGCTAGAGAATGTGGCAAATTGTAATTATAACTATACAGCAGATAATAAGCATGTATTGAAAGGGGGTTTATGTTACAGTATATTTGCAAAATCATATGGGTGTAGAATGTTTTTATTTGATTTCTTTCTGTTTACCAACATTCCGGCTCTTGACAAAGTGCCATTTATGTAGTGTACAAACAAGTCTATTGACAGTAGTATAAGGCAGCTGTATGACCGCTGATACACACCAGTGTGGGAGCCCCCTCCCACACTGTACAGTTACCATGCTTCCCCCTCCCACACTGTACAATTACCATGCTTCCCCCACTTTAGCGGGCAGAGGGGAAGCACATCCCATTTTCTCGCAATCATAACCCTAGCATAACATCTGGAGGGCGCATGCGCCTTGCGTTACTGACATGGCGTTATCAGGTTTGGATATAGCCGTCTGTTATTTGGCTGTATGGTAAAAGAGGTAACTTATCTGTCTGTCTAAATATTTTTATGATAGAGTGGCATTAATGGGCTTGAACCAGATGTCCGCCCGACAGCGACTTGGGTGAAGTGATTGGGAGGTCAGGCGTCTGGTATGGACTGCACATGCCCCGGGCAGATGTTTTTCAAAGGATCTCCTAAAGTAGAGAACTCATTACGCTAAGAGATCCATCAGATGGGCGTTCCTCAACATCTGCATATTCCTGTGAGGGGGGCAGGCATGCAGATATGGGTGAGGGGGCACCGGTAGACCCTTCTGCCCAGATCTGCGTTTGAATGATCTTAAGGAAGGGTTCTGAACACTTAAATGTCCAGAACTCCATGCGAGAAGGGAATGACAGGAGAGTCCATGCAGACTTACAGACCCCGTGCATATAGAAAATGCATGGTATATGTGTGATAACTACTAATAACACGGGACCGATTCACAATTAAGAATCTGCTTTTATTTAAGAAGGGATATACTGCACATGTGTAGTAACTTAATATACACAATTTACATAGAAAATAAGAACGGGACGGCTCTGAATCACTATTTCAAATCTATTTCCTCAAGGTTCATAATGATTTAAGAATGAAGGGGCGTGCTGGGAAAACTTAAGAACAAAGATAAGAAGATTGGGCCTGATTCAGAGATACGATTTCCACGGCACTTAGGAGCGTATATTTAAGATCTTAGAAAATTTGCATTACTGCGCATGTGTAGTAATAGTGCAACGCCGTCTACGTAGCGGTTAGGAGCGTAAATTCGCTAAGAGCGTAAGTTTGAATCGCACGCAAGCACTTAAGATCTTAAGTGCTGCGAATCTTTAAGATTTTAAGGATTTGCATGGAAATGGGCGGGGGGAGGCAGGGAAATGAGGGAGAGTGGGCGCGGGCTGACACTTAGGATCTTAAATGAACGTTACCACATCACTTAAGATCCCAAATGACAGCGCAGAGTTAGGGTTAGTCAATGGTGGTCTAAGTTTAAGATCCACCGCTGTTTGCAAGGGGAGTGACTATTTATGCAGTGGGCTGTAACCTGCTAAGATCTTAGCTAAGGTGCGTATATTTGCGATCTTTTCGCAATCGCATCTCTGAATCAGCCCCATTGGGTGGAGGGAGCTATTTAAATGAGGAAATCTGGAAGAATGTTCTTAATTAGCCTCCATACGCACACAACTACGAACCTAAAGATAAGGTAGCCCTATGGCAATCATAAGTCGGTTATAGTGCTGAAAACCGGTGGGTGTCAGGGGAGTCGCCTTGCTACATTTTGCATATAATTAAGCACCTAAATCATTCTTAAGTGTGAATACGGTCTATGATTACTAATAATTTATTAGTAGTATTAATATATTGTTACAAATATTAGAATATCATAATATTATATTGTGGGTCTATATCAGGGGTGGGAAACCTCTGGTCTGAGGGCTGTGTAAGGCCTCCATTATAATCTGGTCTGGCCCTAGAAAGGTGGGACGTGAGCAGGGATGTGGCTTCCTGACATGCTCTCCAGAGCTCAGAATGTAGGGTCCTGCAGGCTCCTGATTTCAATCCCAGCTGCCACCAGGGACCCTGAAACTCTCCATATTCCCAGATCCCAGTCCCAGCTGCCACCAGTGACCCTGAAACTCTCCATATACCTGGATCCCAATCTTATCTGCCACCAGTGACCCTGAAATTCTCCATATACCTGGATCCCAATCTCAGCTGCTACTAGTGACACTGAAACTCTCCATATTCCTGGATCCCATTCCCAGCTGCCACCAGGGACCCTAAAACTCTCCATATTCCCGGATCCCAATCTCAGCTGCCACCAGTGACCCTGAAACTCTCCATATTCCCAGATCCCAATCCCAGCTGCTACTAGTGACAATGAAACTCTCCATATTCCCGGATCCCAATCCCAGCTGCCACCAGGGACACTAAAACTCTCCATATTCCCGGATCCCAATCCCAGCTGCCACCAGGGACCCTAAAACTCTCCATATTCCCGGATCCCAATGCCACCTGCCACCAGTGACCCTGAAACTCTCCACATACCTGGATCCCAATCTCACCTGCCACCACGGACATGAAACGCTCCATATTCCCTGATCCCAATCCCACCTGCCACCAGAGACCCTGAAACTCTCCATATTCCCGGATTCCAATCCCAGCTGCCACCAGTGACCCTGAAACTCTCCATATTCCCAGATCCCAATCCCAGCTGCCACCCGGGACCCTGAAACTCTCCATATTCCCAGATTCCAATCCCAGCTGCCACCAGGGACCCTGAAACTCTCCATATTCCCAGATCCCAATCCCAGCTGCCACCAGGAACCCTGAAACTCTCCATATTCCCGGATCCCAATCCTAGCTTCCACCAGGGACCCTAAAACTCTTCATATTCCCGGATCCCAATTCCAGCTGCCACCAGGAACCCTGAAACTCTCCATATTGCCGGATCCCAATCCCAGCTGCCACCAGGGACCCTGAAACTCTCCATATTCCCGGATCCCAATCCCAGCTGTCACCAGGAACCCTGAAACTCTCCATATTCCTGGATCCCAATCCTAGCTGCCACCAGTGACCCTGAAACTCTCCATATTCCCGGATCCCAATCCCAGCTGCCACCAGGGACCCTCTCTGCTTTTGGTACTCTCCTCTGCTCCTTACCTTGTCCCTGCTCCTGCCCCTTGCTCTCTTCATGATCTGTCTGATCTGTCCGCTCTACTCTTGGCTCTCTGCTGTCCTCTCTCCCATCCTATCAGCTGATCTGCTCTTTCTCACTTGTCTCTTCTTCTTCTTCTTCTCTCTCTCTCTTTCTTTCTCTCTCTTTATCTCTCCTCTTTTCTTCACTTTTCTCCTTCGCCTGCCTATACAGTATCATATCCATACAGATTCATTCATTAGCTTTGAATAGTATTCTAATGGTTACCAGTCCTCCAAGGGCAGCTCTGGTGTAGACTCTGGTATATTTCTCTTCCTGATTACTTAAATCAAATTTTGTGACAATCTTGATCATCCTCTATTGCTGCTTGTAGCATCCACATGGGTTTTGTGAAATCGGTAAAAATTTGTCTTCCGAATTTCTGAAGTCAAGTTATAATAACATAGCATATTAAATGAAAGTATTTAACAGTAATGAGCAAGGTACCTAAAAATGCTGAAATGAGCAGCATAATTATCTACTTGGATAGCACGAGCATTAATTACTGCACTGGCTGAACAATGTAGAACGCAGTAAGTACAAAATACATTCTGATGCCCTATGGGAGAGTAGTAGTTAAACTGTCTGATACTATAATTAATCATAATGACAGTTTGATGCCCTACCTTATGTTGTAACATATTCTTGTAGATATTAAAAATGAATTTTCTGATGACTAAAATAACAAGTAGAAGATGCATTTTCTACTTGTACGCATTTAGTAAAACAAAGAGACACATAGGGCTTTTACTTGCCATTTACATGTAGTAATGAGGGTTTTTTTTATTCTCTCTCTCTCTCTCACTATATATATATATGTGTGTGTGTGCAACTGTAGTAGGCTGTAGAATTAAAGTCATCATGAGTTACCCAGCCATGTATAAGGCAAACACCTTGTGGGTATGGTCAACTTCCTAGTGGAGGTAACTAGAACAGCTTTTAGTTATATCCTGCAGTAGATCTTGTGTTTGGAATTCCGTGGGTCTGTTTTTCTGGATGTGGATGCATGTGTGCACTGGTAGAAAGCTACAGTTGTGACGTTAAACCTTTCCCAAAATCAGGGAAAAGTTTTCCATACGTAGCAGGCCCACCTGCTGGGGAAAGTTCATTGGGGCTTCAGAAATCATTAAAACATGTTTACTTACCATTTAGCAGCTGCTGGCTTCCTGCAGAGATCAGGCAATGTAGCTAACATCACCCATTCAATGTCCTACAGACAGAATGTATGCTGTGAATTGAATGGGTGATATTAGTTCCATTGTCTGATCTCTGCAGGAATCCAGCACCTGATTAATGATTCACTAATGAGCTGCAATTTAACTTTCCCACCATATTGTGAAAGATTAATCTTAGATGGAAAAGCCCACAGTAAGCACAGCAAGGTGTAGATAAGTGACCAGCAGAGGATATGCTGCTTCAGGCGTGGGCCTGTCAATGTCACACTGCGGTGCCTCTCCACCCGTTGCTTTTCTGCTATGATTTATGATAAAAGAGCGGAGTGGGCACCTCCTGTGCCAGGCGCACACTCAATACAGGCCCCTTGCTCTGCTCTTTAAAGATCAGAGACACTGGTGATGAGAGGCAACACAATCATAATTGGGGGAATGTAAGTAAGGGTTACTATACACAGCTTATTCTACAATAAAGTCACTCTTTCTACTCTGCAGCAGGAAGGCTTCTGATAACCAGGGACCGGACCCAATGATATGATTATTCAGTGTTTGACTACCCATATGCAGGATACACGTGGATCCTCTATACCTACAGTATCCACGCCTCTGAGATATCACACCGCTAACCACCCCCGTGACCCACCTGTCAGAAGCTGTTGGAAGTGTCTTTTACTGGAAGTCTGAATAATGTGTATTGTTTTTTCCGAAAGGGCTGCACAGATGATTACGCATGAGCAGAGAGCATAAACAGACAAATTCCCATTTGACTTCATGGAAAATAGGGGAAAATCATGGAGTAGATTCTAATCTGCACAATGAGTATCCGGAATGGCACATTACATGAATCTACATCTCACAGTCCATAGACGTGAAAGAAAAAATCTGTGATGCTCGGCTACCGTAATTTGTGCCTAATGCTGTCATTGTGCGGAATGAAATCTACCTCCATAAGTGTGGATCTAGTTCTAGGTGATGCATAGTAACATCAGTCACTTCAATACAGTGTTGTGATTGGCCTACACTCACTGAAGTACATACAGGACAATATATATACAGAAATATTTTAAAGGCAATCGTTCACCAACAGAAGGGGAATTCACCTCCTTCCATGGCTGTACCTACAGTGTGCTAACAGGTACCCAAGATTAAATAGCCTATGAGTACTACGCCGATCGGCACTTACCCATTCAGAATTTTTTTTTTTTTAAATGGTCCCCTATTCGAAATAGAGACAGCTGAAAAGTAACTTTCGGTTGTCTCTATTTTGCAAAGCGGGCCATCGGATCGGATACTACAACCAGGTTCTGGACATGCGCATTAATGAACAACAAGTGATTTACGCCTGCAGATTGCGTAAATCATTTTTCGTTCTGAACTCTGACCTGGTCTATGGTTTGCCTGTGGTGTACACGTGCACCTGCTGTTACTTCTTGTAAACTTCTTTGACAGCATCTTTTCTATCATACTACATGGATCCAAATATTAAATATGCCAAAATAGATCATTTTGTTACAATGGGAATTGAATTAATATCACAAACAAAAAGCCATGGACCGTAGATTTATACAGCATCTATTCAAAGAAAATGAGGTAAATAAGGTTCATTTTAAAATCTAATAACTGAAAAAAAGCTTAACGATAGCCCAGGTCTTTAAAATCTGTGCCCTTCTCATTTACCCCATTTAAAGACAGTAGATTATGTAATTAAATAAGGACATGTGCTGAGTTTATCCAGGTCTAAGGGAAGGTCAAAAGCTCTAATTGTGCTACAAGCTCAATAGATCTTAAATAGATGCATTAGCAACTAAAAGGAAATTGCTATTTAAATGATGGGGAATTGAGCCATAATGGGCTCAAAAATGAAGGGCTAATGATGAAGACGATGAAAATGACAGTAAGTCTTTCGCAGCAGACCGGAAAAAGTGGGTCCAAATCAGCAACTAGAGTCTTGGAGTCTTGGACACGTAATAATAACAACAATAGTAATAATAATAATAGTAATAATAATAATAATAATAATAATAGTAATAATATTGTTGATAATAGTAATAATAATAATAGTTGTAGTAAAAATAATAGTAGTAATAATAATAATAATAACAACATACGACTACTACTACTAACAAAAGTAATGATAATAATAATGTACCAGATCCGGACTTCGGGCAGAAGGAGCTTTTTCTGATGGCTACAATTGGAAATGGTCACATCTTGCAGCAGTTCATGCATATTAGCCACATTCCCAGTGCACATCTGGATCGATGGTTATGTACTGGGAGTGTTTCTGCCAGGGTGGGATGCAGAGGTCAGCACCCTTGAGGGGGAGCGGGGCAGGGGAATATATAAATTGTGCAGTACGGGCGAGCTAAGTACCTCCTCTGTATCCAGACGTCTGTGCCGGCCCCATTTTTTACTTGCTTACGGTGTGGAAGTATTCCTACAACTGTTAAGGGGAGTGGCCTCCAAGTGCCTACAAGTATGTCTGGACACGGTGGGATCTCGCATCGAATCCCTGCTGCCACAGCATTAAATTTTGTATCCAGTCTGTTACTGGTGGAACTTAAGGGTTCCTTAAATACCAGGAGCTAAAGGAGACAACACAAGACAATTCTTAACTATAATATTTAATAAAGAATTAAGCAAACTACATGAATGATACTTAACCTCGGCTGGTAGTTATTGCTTGATAATGATAAACAGGCTTCCAGGAGCCCCTATATTAATTGTTGTTGAGCTGGAAAGGACAGCGGACACTTCTGCAGTTAGTCCCGTCGGGATAGCTGGGGCGCTGACCTTGTACTATAGACCTATATATCCTGACAACAGCAGAAATGGAACTTCATACCGTATTAGGCTATAAACATGGTTTAAGCATATTAATTGGCACTAATTATCTTATTAATTTCTTCATTCCACATATACACTTTATAAGCGAGCATTGCATAATGTTAGTATCACATACCCTCTGCTCCCATCAAGCTGCCTTATCAGCATGTCTTGAGCTTCAACAACTGGTTCTACACAGTATTAATAAGACATATGCATAAATTCACATTAAAAAAAGGAGTATAGCAGTCATCTTAGCATCTTAGACTGCCCAGACATATGGCCCAATATTACCATTAATAATAATAATAATAATAATAATAATAACAACAGC
>WWET01001148.1:215384-228483 GCA_011038615.1 Limnodynastes dumerilii
TCAGTAGCGCCGGTCACCTCCTGCTAGCAGGAGGTGATTTGCGGCGTTAACTGAGAGATTTTTTTTTTTTCTATGGTTATTTTTTTACCGCTGGCTGCTGTTTTAGCGCAGCGGTAAAAAAACAATTGAATGGGCGAATTTTTAGCGCTCAATTGCCGGCGAAGGCGTCGTATTTTTACCGACGCAAAGTTTTTGAAAACTTCGCCGGCAATTGAATCAGGCCCTGTGTGTGCAATATGCAAAAGCATACTAAAGGCCTAATTATGGCTTTTCAGCACTATCCTCCATGTTATAAGCAGCGAATGTTATTCTCATATATTACAAGAGATGTTAAACTGACCAGTTGGTGTTAAACACCAATAGATACATATAGATATATATAGGTGAACGTAAACAGAAAAACAAGCCAAAACATGGCGCTATTGTTCAATAACTACTGTCAACGAGTAGTTAACAACAAATTTCAAGTACGTATTTCTTTAGTCCGCACTTACGCAATCTACGTACAGAAATGGTACGTAGATAGAGTAAATAAGCTGCTACACATGCGTAGTAGCTCAATTCTTAAAACATCGTACGTAAGACGAAAACGACGTAACTGAAAAAAATATTCATGATTAACTGTGCAGCGGTGATGACATATTATTTAGATAATAGTTAAACACTGTTAGCCAAGTCTGTAAGTATAGTGTAATCATTTTCCCAACGATTTACTGCACCCAGAGGTCTGACCGAATGTCTTACAGCATAGTAATGAATTGGTACATAAAATTGTTACAGATAGTGCTTTAAACACAAGGGGCGAGTTATTGCTAGATTAGAATTATCACTATGCTATAAAAATAAGTGTAATACTGAAACAATAAATTATTTCCTTCCTATATGTTTTTTCGCTGCTTTAAGATGCAATACATTTAGCATTTTATTTATTTTGCTTCCAATAATGAAGGAGTTTATGCTGCTGGATTATCTCATGTTTCCTCCTCTATCAGAAGATTCTGAAACATTCTAAATGTTGGGGAATCTTCCTGCACTCCTAGTAGAGTAGGGAATTCTCCCAGGACTGTCCTGGGAGTGTCCTTAACCTGTTCCCTAATCCTTACCCTAACCCTCCCCTTCTATTATCCAAGCCCTAACCCTCCCTTCCCCGCAGCCTGATCCTAACCCTCCACTTATACTGCCCTAACCCTAACCCCCCCAACACTAAATGTCCCCTATCCTGCGAAAATAGATGGGTGACTAGGCCAATCGGCGTACTCACCCATTCAATAAAAATGTAAAATAGCTATTCAAAATAGGGACAGCCAAAAATTAACTTTCAGCTGCCTCTACTTTGGAAAGCCATCTATCGTTGCAGGGACTCCCACCGTGTTTAAGTATAGAGTCCAGGTCTGAAACACCAATAAACTTTTAAGTCATACCTCCCAACGTGCAAGTCAGAAAATGGGACAGATAAGCCCCACCTCCTTCCCTCTCAAGCTCCACCTCCATCCCTCTCAAGCTCCATCTCTATCCTTCTCGGGAATGTCACACTGGAATCGGGAATGTGACGCAGGAATCGGGAATGTCATGCTGCAATAGGGAATGTCCAGCTGGAATCGGGAATGTCACACAGGAATCGGTAAGTTTACGCTGGAATCGGGAAGTTCACGCTGGAATCGGGAATGTCACGCTGGAATCGGGAATGTCACGCTGGAATCGGGAATGTCACACTGGAATCGGTAATGTCACGCAGGAATCTGGAATGTCACGCTGGAATCGGGAATGTCACCCTGTAATTAGGAATGTCACACTGGAATCGGGACAATTGAGAGGCATGTTTAAAGTAGAGGCATAAAATTTGTTTTACAGCCATTTCTCTATCTACAGGGGACAGAGTGACTCTCATGTGTAGCAGCCACTGGGCCTGGAGGAGAAGGGGGCAGATGTAGCTTCCCCCCTGCACTCACAGAACTCTAAGCAAGTTGTCAGAGGCTGATATCTTAGGACAGTGCTCAAAACTCCATGTTTAATTATTGAGTGCTGTTTATAAACATATTGCCAGCAGCTGAGAGCATTCGGTCCTCCTCGGACCCTGACAGGGGATATTGTTCTGTCTCCTCTGTGTTGGAGGTCGCATGGCCATACAATTAGCTCCCAGAAACATATTGCCAGCAGCTGAGAGCATTCAGTCCTCCTCGGACCCTGACAGGGGATATTGTTCTGTCTCCTCTGTGTTGGAGGTCGCATGGCCATACAATTAGCTCCCAGAAACATATTGCCAGCAGCTGAGAGCATTCGGTCCTCCTCGGACCCTGACAGGGGATATTGTTCTGTCTCCTCTGTGTTGGAGGTCGCATGGCCATACAATTAGCTCCCAGAAACATATTGCACTGTAGTTTTTTTGCCATTAATAATGATGACGGAGAAACAGTCATGTAGATTTAGGATTTTTGAATCTGCTACAGCTAGAGGCCTAGGCGTATCTATAATGGGTGCTAGGTGTGTAGTGCACATGGGCCCCTCAGAACAAGGGGCCCTGTGGCATTCATCCTGCACCCAAGTCTGCATATCAGGGTTGGCAGGGAAGGGGGCCCGTCCGGTATCTATTTCTTCCCTCTAAGATCTTACGGATGCCGAATGAGCCCCCCTTGCCCTGCGGTGGGACTGTCCCAATTCGTGGCCTGAAAAAGGGGTGTGGCTTAAAGTGCAGCTTGGCCCCGTCCCTTTTGAGGTCCACAAATCGGGACAGTCCTGTCTCAGGGTAAGGAGGGGGCACATGTACAAATCCTGCACAAGGGCCCCCTCACTTCCTAAAACGCCCCTGGCTAGAGGGACCTGCTCCTGAGACATAGCATCTACTTATAGCTGCGCATTCGATTCACTAGGCTCATGAAATGTAAACATCGCTGTACTTGCAGAGATCTTTATCCCTCTAACATACTCTAAAAAATTCTATGGTACTCTAGACTAAAGGACAACCTACATTGTGTATTATTATAGATATAGATTAGCGAATCTGTTTCTTTTTCTTTGTTTTTAGTTATGTTGGTTACGTTTCCTAATAACTAAAATGTCTGGACATATTGGGGCAATTTTGCTGTATAATGGTGGTATTATCACATGACAATGTCCCTGTGTCCTATTGTGTAATTGCAATGCCATTATGGGGGGAAAAATGTTTTTCAAAATAATGATGCAACTTAAGAACGATTAAATCATTTTTTAAAATGTTTTTAAGATTTGGCAAACATTGGCAGGCTCTGTCTTACATCTCTGTGTTTTCTTCTGTGTGGGTATACTTAGGTTTGTAGGTTCGATTTGTCACAGCAACCTGTAGTTCTTTTTGCCTCCCCACAATTAAACAACGGTGGCAGTTTGTTTAGTTCATGATGTGTATGTTCATGCCACAAATATTGAGAGAGAGAAAAAAAAGTGTTATGTACTACTTAATATTTCATATTTCTAGTTTATTTTTTATGCTATATGAATTTATTTGCTACATTTCTGTTTCAGAGCTTTTTTTTTTTTGTTGCTGCTTTTTAAGTTTGGTTGGTACATTTTGAGAGTGTCCATGAGTAAAGATTTTATTGGCGAGCCTCTGACATGGTACATTCTGTGTTTTGTCATTTCAAAATAAAACATTTCTATTCGGATCATTTCTTAATGTATGGCAAAGATAAGGAAGTTACTGTGGAATTGGCTAAATATCATTTCTGCGATCATGTACAATGTTAAAGGCATTTATCTTTGGCATCTGCATGTCTGCTCTCTACACTGCAGATGTAGCATTTTGGCTGCATAACATAATAAAACATTCCAGGCGACAAAATACAGTTTTCAATATATAATCTCATAAAATATGATTCTCAAAGACTTGGTATTTGGTTTAATATTGAAGGAAATAGACCAGATAACCCCAGGCAAAATTAATTTACAATATGTTTAATAAAGACATAAATATATAAAGCAGCAAAATAGTAGAATTGTAAAAGCAGATTTTTTGACTTTTATGATGTCATTTTTTTTTTAAGTATTTCTGTTTTACTCACAAACATGATATAAAGAAATCTACACATTCATTGAAATTGTATGTTGTTGACATCTTACAATCTAGATAAATCATGTCACCTTTTATGTGATATTGATGGCTACAAAGGTTTTTTAGACAATTAGGAAAAACGGAAGTGAAAATTGAGCAGCAATAATTGTGCATAATGTGACTGTAGTCATAGGGGGAAGGGTGGATGGGAACAGCCAGGATAATTGTCCGGGGCCCGGAGACAATACCTACCTCAGCTCTGTAGCCGCAGGTATCGGTGGTATCCTACCACACTTCAGCCCTCCGTTAATGCAAGCTCCGCCTTCTATGTAAAGTCCAGGGCCCTTATAGTACAAATTTTAGCGTCAGGGCCAAAAAGGGAAAGCGGTGCCCCTTGACCCTGCATCCCCAACCAAATTAACACTTTAAGCTTTGCACCGGACGGCTGCCTCTATGACACACCAATAGTTATGGCCCTGACTGTCGCTGTGTGCTGACATATCTAATCACAAATGAAGTCATGCGCAAAGGTGGTTAGCTTCGAAACGCCATGAGTGAAAGCTCCCGTGATTAATCCCAAGAGAAGATCAGTTTTTTCTGTAGGGACAGGGGCCTTGTCTGGAGAGAAAGCAATTTATGAAACTCAAACGGTAAAATATTACCCGCAATTCTCTCACCAAAAGGCCGCCTATACGCAATCTACGTATCGAAATGATATGTAGATTACGTACAATAGCTACTACGCATGCACAGTAGCTATCTTTCAGCAAGTTCTAGATCCGGGCCAAAGTTATATTTATATTGCTAATACTAGCTTTACTATACGTATTATATATAGATATAATCACCTTTTAAAGCACTAAGTTGTCTATTCACAGCACTAATTTATGCTGTTTTCTAGCATTTGTTTTTCTCGTGAATCTGACACAGAGCTGACTTTTTAATGACTTATATAGACAGTTGTGTCAGACAAAGTGGATTACTGGAAACAGGTAACACAACTGAAATATGTGGATCCAATCAACAGCTAGTGCAGACAGCTCAGGGTCTGTGTCTATTAAACATTTATCTTATCCTGGTGAGTAATATGAAGTGTGACCTTTCCTATAACAAGCACTGAATGTGATATTTAATCAATAGCTGAAATTAATTGTTGCTCTGCAAATCAAACTTTAAATTGATGCAAGACTTAATTTGCTGTATTTTTAGTATAACACATGGGGCCAGATTTACTAAGCTGCGGGTTTGGAAAAGTGGAGATGTTGCCCATAGCAACCAATCAGATTTTAGCTGACATTCTCTGGTATGTAAAGAGTGAGTAAGTGAGAGCTAGAATCTGATTGGTTGCTATAGGCAACATCTCCACTTTTCTAAACCCACAGCTTAGTAAATCTGGTCCATGGTGTTGTGTTATGGAATTGTTTTGTGGGTTTCTTTCAGTATATTATATATTCGACAACATTTTACTGTCCTTAGTTTGGTCATTAAATGGTAATGGTCACTTTCTACATGAACATTTGGACATTTCACCCATTTTAAGAGCAATGTTGTGTCCAACAGAGACCCATCCAGTCTCCTGCAGCTCCTGTAATTTACGTGTGCTTGAGTATGAAAAGTTAAGGTCTTCTTTCTACCAATTTAACAAACGATTTAATAATAAGGACTCTTAATCAGCAAATATTAATAATTTTATTTACAAAACACTATACATTTGCATATATTAAAATGTAAATCAAACAGCAAATCCTGGTGTCTGCGGCCACCAAGTTCCCTTATTAAATCCCAATACACATACATTCATATATAAAGATTGTGCCAGGGCTAAAGTAGGGCACCAGCCTTGTATTGTCATTACACTAGCCGTTCCCTTTCACTGGAAGCCTGCACAACAACATCTTGAGTATCAATCCTCCTTGTGCATCAGTCCACTGCTACTTGGAAAAGTGCGGATAGAAATTCTTGGGGAATATGGATTTCCCGTTAATGCAGGATAGAACAATTCTTCTAGGAAGCCTATAAAATAAAACCATTAAGGAATTCTCTAATTTTCCTTTGTAATTATCTGTTTTAATTCTACATAACAAAAATGACTTAAAAAAAGATTTGCAATACAACTCAATATGTTGATTAAAAAGGAAAAGTTTGTGTGTTCATCATATGATGTGTGATAAACAGTTTGTTTATTATAGCACAGCTTACAGGAGCGCACAGAAACTTTCTAATACCCCTTTCACACCGAGACAGAAACCTGGGATATTGCCGAGGAGAGCACCAAAAACCCGGGTCGAGACTCAGCGTGAAAGGATTAGACTGCCTCTACCCGGGACAAATGGAGGGTTATTCCCGAGTCTGACCTGGGTAGCCTCCAGTAAGAAAGGTGAGACCTGGGTTATTTTAACCTGGGTCTCAGAGAAAGAAACTGATTGGGGGAAAGCCCCTCTTTTGATGATTCCCACTTATTGCCAGGAAATTCCAAAATCCAGGATATTGAACGACCTGGGTCGCTGAGACACAGCAGTAAATACGGCAATAACCCGAGCGGCAATGTGAAAGTAGTATAAGGTAGTGATCAATAAGGCTTTTACCAGGTAACAGAAATGAGACACGAGGTCATATTAGCTTTATTGTTACTTCCACATCCTTACTGTAATTCTCCCCCTATTAAATTGAGCTATTCTAATTCCAGTTTATTGTTCTTAAAGTAGCCAATCTGGACATGCTATTGCATCTCATCAATCAAGGAACACTTTTCTAAAGTCATTAATTCTAATCTACCGACTGAAAATTAAAATGTCAAATTTGACCCTATTATTTTATAACTGCAGCAAGTCAGTATAATTTTCTTTCCAACAATCCCGGTTTATCTCCCCGTTTATGCTGAGGAGAATGTGTGTCTGGCATTCACAACACATCTAGAATATTGCGCTAATGCTAAACAGTCATTGAAGTATAGTTTTGATATAGTTATACTTAAATGAAATACAACAGTTAATATTTGTAATGCAATGAACAATTTATCACTAATTGACATATTCGAGAAAAAGGATAACATGGAGGTTGAATTATTTTTTAATTGTCAGTTTTGTTAAAAATAAAAATGTATTTGCTTAAAGACTAAAGATAGATTTTATTGCCCCAAGAAATGTTAACAGGCAACTCACAAGCTGAAGTTTATTTGTCTTTATTTTTATTGTATATCAGGTTATGTTACTCCCATGAGATTTAATTTCCTTATCTCCGTTATTAGCATCCTCCTCATTTTAGCCTACATTGGGCATTCTTTTCTCATCCACTCAGTCCAATTTTCTTTTCTAATGAATGATAAACATCTTAAAATATATGCTGAGGCGGGGAAAGCCTCATTTAAGAGTTTTTAGTCTCTGTTCATGGTATCCACTTTGACTGAAGCCAACTTTGACCTTGAGGAACGTTGCAGGAGTCTAGCTTGTTCTTGTCATATTATGTCTTGGATGCTTGACTGTGTCTACCTGTTCCTCTGGTGCTACACTTGCCCAAAATCTAGAAAGTCATTGTGTAAATGTGGAAGCTATCTAGGGGAAAAGATCACCCCCATTTGGTGACAAACCAGAGGAAAAAATGAATCACTTTGTGATCTTTGAGCTTCTTTTTTAATTGGTAAAAATGTTGTCAAAATTAAAACTTAACCTCCCTAATTACAATGTCCACTTAGCTGGATAACTTACCTAGAAATTTTGGTGAACTATATTTCTATGAAACCATCAGAATTATAATTTATTTTTATTATTGTCCTTTTGGACTGATTGATAGTAACATTGAAGCTTACCTGCCATGCCAAATCTCCTGCCATAATAATTATATTTATTCTAATATAAGTACTCAGAATGTCTGGTCTAAGACAATTCCTACCTATCAAAGTCTGTTAGTTGTTAATAAAGATTTATGGTTTAAGTTAAATTGCCCTTTAAGATGAGACATTCATCTCAGTTCCAACATTATCTTATCGTTTGCCTCCCATTATGAAGATGTCCATTTATAATATCAGTAGCCAGCAAAATATATGCTTTTGTTGCTTTCTAATTCGGTCACTAAAATCCTAGATAGAATTTACTGGAACGTGCGGGATAATTGAATACTAGAATCTGATTAGTCACAAGGGACAATTTCTTTCTTTATAGTGAATCTGATTCTCAGTCTTGCCTGTAAACATAAACAAGAAAATTATTTATTTAGCTATTCCATTGAAAACCCTTTTTTTCTGGACACCCCATTTACTATGAAAGCCAGAATAAGTATTATTAGTTTTTACTCTTAGCATTCTGTTACCCACCTCACCCCAGTATTCAGAGATATATATTTATGTTCATGTCATAAAGGATATTATGGGACATGTAAAGGTCACTGAAGATTTTAAAATTTTAAATGCTTTCATTAGGTTAAAAATAGGACATACAGATTAAGCAATTTTAATGTGCCAATCTTGGCCTTTCTTTATCTTTTAATGTGCAGCATGTTACAAATTGACTGCATCGTTATTCCTTTAATGCTATTTTTTCTGGGAAATGCTAACCTAACATATTGCCATTGTATTTGTGTCATAAAAATGATGAATACAGTTTCAGGACCAGACTAGGTGGGCCATTACCAGGAGACAGTCGACCTTGTTTCAGTAAACTGACCTTGGTATTTCCTAAGGATGTTAAACCACTCAACATCCAACACGATGAAACCATTACACCTGGTTCTACAGAAAAGATGCATATAATTGGTCAAAAATGCTAAAGACATATTAAACATTAAGATTATTGTGTTTAGTACCCACAATCTATGAATATCACGCTGCTACTACTAAAAACTCATTTTAACCGAATCCCATATAGTATATTATATTATCCACTAATATCATTTGAGTTCTTGGAGTTCCAGAAGATTTAGAATGAATCAGATTATATGTCAATTGATTCCATGTTAATTCACCATGATTCTCCATGAATCAAATGGTGTCTTCCCCTTTGTCTTCTAATTCACAAATTCGATTTTTGATTCCCACTGATTAGCCAAAACATTAAAACCTCTGACAGGTGAAGGATGCATTATGGGTAGAAGGCAGACGGTAGAGGCAGTGTCATGGTCCAGTTGTAGTCACCGGTCCGATGGCACGCTTTGCGAAATAGAGACAGCCGAGAGTTACTTTTCAACTGTCTCTATTTTGAATAGGGGCCATTTTAGAATTTTTTTTTTATGAATGGGTCAGTGTGTGATCGGTATACTCGCCTATTCATTTTCACAGACCCGCCGGATGACAGCTACGGAGAGGTGAGTAACCTCTCCGGGGCATTTTAGTATTATGTTGGGTTATTTTTAGGCATTTAGGAAGGGAGAGTTAGGGTTAGGACCATAGAAGAGGAGGGTTAGGGTCAGTCTGCGGAGGGGGAGGGGTCTTAGGGTTAGGCTATAGAGAAGGTATTAGTAGGGTCAGGCTAGGGAGAAGGGAGGGTTAGGGTCAGGCTGCACGGAAGGGAGGGTTAGGGTCAGGCTGTAGGGAAGGGAGGGTTAGGGTCAGGCTGTGGGGAAGGGAGGGTTAGGGTCAGGCTGCAGGGAAGGGAGGGTTAGCGTTGGGTAATGGAAGGGGAGGGTGCAGGCTGTGGGGAAGGGAGGGGTAGTGTCAGGCTGCGGGGAAGGGAGGGTTAGCGTTGGGTAATGGAAGGGGAGGGTTAGGGTTAGAATTAGGGGAAGAGTTGGGGTTAGTTTAGCTACTCACCGAACACAACACCGTGTTCGGTGCTCCGGGGCACAATTGCTATGCCTCTTCGAGGCATAAGCAATCGATGTCCCAGCCGGTTCGAAATTGGCTGGGAGAGAACGGCCCTATCGAAATAGGGCCGTTTTTTGCGGGGACCCACACCCCTTTGCAACACAGAAGTCTATTCCACTAGTCTAGTATACAAGGCAGAGTTCATTCTTCTGAACGATATACAAAGCACACTGACAGACCCACGGGCTCCGACAGTGGAAGGAGAGACATTTTCCAATTATACCCAACACTGTAACACCCTGGTTAATTACGCCTGGGCCGGTGTTGGCTTTGCACATGTGCTGGTTGGAGAGGGGTGCAAGTTACATAAGTCACAAGTGAAAACAAGGCAACTGTCCACACAAAATATAATAAAAATCAATGATCCCTTTCCTGTATGCTATGTAAGGGACAAGTGATTCGTAATGACATAATAATAATATTGACAGTAATATTTGAAGTGAGCACTTTAGCCAAGGTTAATTATTTGTGGCAGTGTAAACAGAAGAACTGTGAGGTCGTTCAGGTGCCAGCAGGTGTCCCAGCAGAAAATACTGGGATATGAAGTGTACACATACAGTAAGACACGTTACCACGCTAGACACTACCTAACCTTCTATATCCTGCCAGCATTGCAGTTCATGAACTCACATTTTAAGGCACTGTCTTGATCTGGAAGGTCAGGAAAGTGCATGTATTGGGTACAGTGTTGTAATTAGACCCAGGGCAAAAAAAACTATTGCTCCTACAAGAAAATAACAAAAGAGTTCTTATTATGGTACTCAAACTGGTTATTCATAATCATACTGATTATAAACTAATAAAAGCCAAACACTTTTATTGTTCAGAGAATGAAATTTATATTGTTGATAAAACTGTTTTATACACTTTTCTGATTATTTTATAAATATAACAAAATGATTATTTCTCAGATTGTCAATGTCTTTTTAAATTGAGATAATTAAACATCTAAAAGTGGGCATATTATAAAGTCTTACAGGTATTTATAAACACTTGGTATTTGGTTTACATATTGGTATTTGTGGCCCATCTCCAACAGGTGGGCAGGTAAGAAGCTATTTGGTACCAGGGAAGGGATGACAGTCCTTGGTACCGCTAACCACACTCATCGTACCTTAAAACTTCTGATACCCAGGGTTGCCATCAGGAGGGCATCGGCAGTAACAGCGTGACACCTGAGCGATGTGCAGAGAGGGCTTCTTGAGAACAAGTCCTCCCAGCACATTAGTCCACTGCTTATTATTCAAATGGGTCCACCACGTTCCACCTCCATATGACATCATACCGTATGACATGTGACATCACATGGACCCACATATTTTAGTACCAAGTCCCAAAATTTTTGATGGTGGCCTTACAGATACCCATACCTTATCTAAAATGTTCCGAAAAGTCTGGATCGCGCCTCTACTGTACATTGTAATACCAAGTCCCACCTCCTTGTGAGTGACACCGAGCCCCCTTGTATTAACTGAAGATTGTCTGGATCCCAAGCTGGCTTTTAGTGTTGCAGGACTGCAATAATGGATCCCTGAGCATTCGTTACTTGTTGATCCGATAGTATAAGAATCAGGATCCAGTCCAATGACATGCAACAAACTAATTGGTGGCTGAAGTGGTTAGCACTTTCGCCTCATGTCACTGTGGTCATGAGTTCAATTCCCAGACAAGACACTTGAATGTTCTCCCCGTGTCTGCGTGGGTTTTCATTTAGGCGCTCCGGTTTCCTCCCACGCTCCAGAAGCATGCTAGTAGGTTAATGGACTGCTGACTAAAATTTGCATGTGTGTTAGGTTGTAAGCTTGTAAGATCCAATGGAACAGGGACTGATGTGAATGATTGTTTACGTAATATGTGATCCTATTTAAAAGCCTGTTACTACATAAATTACTAAAATACAAAGCCAAAAAAGTATCTAGATAATAATAATAAAGTTGAACACTACACATATGGTTATGTGCTTGTATAGGAGTACTCCAGACAACTCTAGAATCTTCAAGCTTTTCTAGGGCTACTTAAAGTTCTAAGCACTATTTAAAGCTTCCAGCCAACTGGAGGAGGCGCAGACATGAAGGTGAGCAGGGAAGTGAAGGAGGGGGATCTATAATGTGCAAACCTATGTTAAAATCCCCAAACCCCCAGATCGATAAGTGAGCGGACTGACGCCTTAGGGAGCGTAGAAGATAAAGAGGACTATGTTGTAAAGGCTTCCATGGTTCATAAATAATGCACTGGGGTCTGGGAGAGGAAAAAAAGGGTGTGGGATTCCCCCCTCGCAGTACAAAAAATGCTCAACATCCCCTTTTATCTTTAGGAGTTCAGTAAAAAGAGTAGTGGGAGGAGGGGGGGGAGGGGGCACAGTCTCAGGGCTCCTTAGGGGCCCAAAAGTTTAACTCATTCGTCTTAGATTGTGCTCTTCCTTCTAAAACATATCTTGTGGCCCCCAACTAACCGTCTACACCATGTGCAGCAGCTTGTGCGCAGCAAACGCTCATACGCCCAACTCTTTATTTCCAACGCGGTTATAGGCGGCTTCATTTACAGACAAAGGGCCGCATTCAGAGTTCCGTCTGGCGATCGGTCCGCAAATATACGCACGGACGGAGCAAGTAACACCCACCAAAACCCCAGTCCCTCCCCTTGCTAATCCGTGACCACGGAGACCTACGCCTCCATAGACCAGCTGTAACTCTCCGTGGCCTTTTCCGAACGTGTGTCCTCCGTCCGCGCGTATCTTTGTAAGCGCGGCCACTTCCCTTCATTTAAATTCCCCCCCGCCCATTTCTATGTAAATTCTTTTGTGCGTAATTTTCCGTGGGGGTTCCGTGCGTATTTACCCACGTGCGATTCACAAGTCCGTCCGTGAGGCACATCCGCGTGTATAGTCTACGCAAACAGCACATAAAAAGTTACAACGCATGCGCAGTTGAAATGTACGCACGGAAAATGGAGAAAAAACGGATCTCTGAATACGGCCCTAAGGTTGATAGGTCGGATAGATAATGTCAGAGGGCCCGATTCAATTAGATAAAAATTGTTCGCCGGCGTATTTTTAAGGCAATTTTTTTTAAAATTACGGCCGATGTTTTTTTTACTATTCAATGATTTTTTCGCGTTAAAAATACGCCGGTTTTTTAACGATATGTTAATTAAAAATCCGCCCCTATGAGAGGTGCGGATTTTTAACGCTGCCCTATCTTGTGCCCCAACAGGGCATGCTGATGCTTGTAGAACTACAAGCATCAGCATGCCCATGGATGCCAGGGCATGCGGTAGCATGCCCT
>WWET01001148.1:266467-289126 GCA_011038615.1 Limnodynastes dumerilii
GTAATAGAACACGAGGGCATGGATACAAACTGGAGGGCGGTAGATTCAAAGGAAATGTGCGGAAAAATTACTTCACTGAAAGGGTGATAGATAAATGGAATATTCTCCCATCTGAGGTGGTTGAGGCCAATACAGTAGACCAATTTAAACATGCTTGGGATAAATATAAGGGTATCCTAAATTGTAAACCAAATTGAGGGTAAATAGGGTCTAGGGTCAGTATAGTTTTGAATAAACAAATGGGCAGACTAGATGGGCCACGTGGCTCTTATCTGCCGTCACTTTCTATGTTTCTATGTTTCTATACTATTATTATACTTATTATTATTGTTTGTTTATATACTGTACATTAAAATAATTTACCCCTCCCAATTTTGAGTGCAATCCTGCCCTTCACTAATCGGATGTGTCTAAAGTCGAAAGTCTGTCTTGTAAAATTTATGAAGCGATAGCTAGAATTTGATGTGTTGCTATGGGCAATGTTTTCTTTTTCGCAGCTTTAGTAAGTCTATCCAAGTACATTTTTTTTAATCTATATATAGATCTGAAAGAAGAAATGTTTCTGAAAGACCAGATAGTCTACAAGAATATGACATGAACTCTGCTTGAAAAGCAATGAGCGGTGCAATAGTGGAAATGTATGGATTATTGATTCTTTTTATTGCAGGTTAGAAATAACACCTAAGAACAGAATTCCATAGTGGTTTGTGGATAATTCTAAAACTGTTTTAAGCCGACAGCTCTGATTGATTCTAAAATCTAAAATAGTGAATCTTCGATTCATTAAACCTCGTTAGCCATCTGGTGGAGGAAAATGTTTCCTTGTGTAGCATCATTAAAAAGAAATAAGATGATAAGATTACGAATTGGAAAAAAATGCTGATGTGCATGACAATAGTGTATAAATATTTAACCAGTTTAATTTCATTTTTAGAATACGATGGAAGATGAAGGTTAATTATACGGGTCGATTTTCTAATTAATATCTAGAAAATACGATTTTTACTTTAATTGATAGCAAATATATTAGGTAACTGTGAAAATTTAAAACAAAAAAATCACAAAGTATTTATACTTCTTATATACTTATATGGCACCCAAACTTGTATTTTTCCTATAACAGGACACTGTATTGTGAGAGAGCTGTGTTTGTTTTAAGTGAAGTGGATTCTCTGGCTGCTCTATAGAAGTAGTCCAGGAGTTATTTGGCCAGAATGAGTATTACGCCATTACATGGTCATTAGACAGTGTTGGCCTATGGCCCAACTGCTGAAGAAATCACGTTCTAATCTTCGGATAATTGAATGAGAGGTTCTCATAAAGTACATAGGTAATGTAGAGTTTAACAAAATGGGAAACAAAGGACTCAAATGTGTACTTATTTGTTTAGGGCAGATCCTTTTAATTATATTGCAAAAAAAAAAACCCTTAGCTTTTGCTACTTTTCTATAGAGTGTAAGCTTGCGAGCAAGACCCAAACAATCTATTTGTTACCACCCAGTCCTGATTTTTTATTGTGATAAAGCACTACTGTCTCCATAATATGAGGTGCAATATAGTGGTTGCAGTCCCCGTAATAAAGACTCCTTTCAGAAATAGAGACAGCCGAAAGTAACTTTTCGTCTGTCTCTATTTCGAATAGGGGGTCGTTTTACAATTTTTATTTTTAAGAATGGGTGAGTGTGCCTACTCACCCGTTCATTTTTCGCAGAGACTTGCCACAGGACAGCTGAGAGCTCTGGAGAGGTGAGTAACCTCTCCGGGGACTTTTAGTGTTAGGAGAGGGGGTTAGGGTTAGGCTCTAAGGAAGGGAGGGTTAGGGCCATAGAAGGGGAGGTTTAGGGTCAGGCTGCGGGGAGGGGGGTCTTAGGGTTAGGCTATAGAGAAGGGAGATTTAGGGTCAGGCTGTAGGCAAGGGAGAATAAGGGTCATGCTTTGGGGAAGGGAGGGTTAGGGTAATGGCAGTGGAGGGTTAGGGTTAGAACTAGGGGAAGGGTTGGGGTAGTTTTTAGCCTTACCTTTCGGAGCACTGCGTTCGTTGCTCCGTGGATCGATTGCTGTGTCTCATCGAAGCATAAGCAATCAATATCCCAGCCATTCGAAACTGGCTGGGAGGTAACGGCCCTATCAAAATAGAGGGAACCCACACCCCAATGTAGCACCCTTCAGCTACTGGTCTCAGACATGCTCTCCAGATGAGGGCATGTTTAATTTATGTGTATATTTATATTATTTATTAGCATTTGAGCTTCTCAGCCCATTAACAAATGTATCTCTTAGCATTTAAAAATTCTCCTGACCAGCAAAAACTCATTAAAAGTCTGATGCAATATTGCTGAAGATTGTGCACTGGGTATTAGTCTGTTCTTAGATTTATAAATAATAACTGTCTGAATATTACAATAGAAAAGAGGGAGCTTACAAAATAAGCTCACAGAGCACAGTAAGTTTTGGGAACAATCAATGTGAAAGCTTATTGACTGAGGGCACTTCCTCGGGAATGTATGATAGAATTTATGAAACAGCTGTTCAGCTGAAGTTATGTAAAAACACAGTTTATGGGAACTTACAAAACAAACTTATTTCTTAAGCTGTACTAATGCATTATTTCTGTAGCTACACCAAGACATTACAATGTTGCTAAATAGAGCACAAGTAGAATGATTATCAGTGTATAATTTAATTGAATCTGGTTTCCATTTAATTACTGTATATATTATCTTAGAATTAACCAAAATTTGACAAGACCCCTGTAACCATGGCAGTACCCTCATTGCTCTAATGACTGCTGTTCGTCATCTCAAGAAGGCTGAATGCTTAGAGGGCACCTTCTCAATCAACCTGTATATGGGATTTTCATTATTGGACAGTACATAGGGGCTCTTGCTTAAAATATCTCTGGGGCCCTCAAATGTCTAATTCTACCCTTGTGCAATAAAAATGATTTGTCCTAGATTACTAAAGTTCTTTTAAATGTCCAAGTTGTGGCCTTATTCTCATTCTGATTCTTGTTATTAAGTGTGACCAATTGTCAATGTCGCTCGAGTGATTTTCTGTATATAAATGTAGTTTACTCTTTATGACATCAGTTACAGATGTGACCACATACACCTTTTGCCAAAACTGGAAAAACCCGCCATACATATTGTGAAATGCCGTGTATTGCGGACCCACTCATTGGGGAAAGGTGATTTTTGAGAACAATAAAAGTCTGTTTACTCACCATTAAATTGGAATCGGGACAACTGCTGAGTGCTATCAATGAAACAGACGTCACCCATTTATATACTCAATGGGAGATTCCAGGCAGGGAGTAATACAGTTTTCAGCCTGGAAGCTGCCACTGTGTGTATAATTGGGTGATGTCAGCTCCATTGATCAGCTTAGCATGAGTCCCAGTTACAACTAAATAATTAGTAGACAAAATTTAATTCTTTTACTTTAACATCTGCAAACAAGCTTTTCTCTCCATGCCAAAATAATGTCATTTTATAATAATGTAATGTAAAAGTGTATGTGGTCAGAATCCTATAAGAATCCAGAAATGGTTCAGTTTCATCCTATAAGAATCCAGAAAAGGTTCAGTTTCAGTTTCAGATCCATACATTACTGTCTGATCACTTTAGCTGAGCATTATCGAGCCTGGTGCAGGATTTGGCCAGTTGACCTGGGCCTCATTCTCCTCTGAACCCCCTGGACCCATGGTAATTATGCCAGTGAACAGGAGTGTGTACTCATATTAAATCAGAGAATATACTGTGTATATCCCACTTTTTTGGGACGAATGATGCATCATGATATCAGTTAAACAAGAGCCAGTGATGTTGGGTTTCATGTAGCAAGCACAGAGAAAAAAACACATAAAGAAAACTGCTTTACCATTTCATTGTCTCTTGACCTTCCAGCATTTATTACCACCCCAGAGATGGAGAAATCACTGACAGCTCCTTTTTCTTCTTTACCTCTAAGGCGAACCGTGTCAGGAGAATTCAGTAAGCAGAGAAGAGCTTCTTTCTTTTCCAATTACCTGTCACAGGGATTCCTCTCCCAGAATCCCCACAGACAGACATTATCCTTACCCCTCCCTGGTGCTCTTATTCCCTCACGTCTGCACCGTCTTATCTCTTCCCCTGATGTGCGCATGTTTGTAATTTCACCGTGTATGTAAATAACAACATAGGACAGGAGCCTTCGTCACAGAAGAAAACAACTAGTACCCACTGCAAATCGTCCTTATGCTAAGTGTGTTAGTGACATATAGCGCTGCTAAAGTACAATATAATAGATAGACCCCATTCTTGTTATAAAGTTTA
The DNA here is from genome assembly GCA_011038615.1 of Limnodynastes dumerilii. Lineage (NCBI taxonomy): Eukaryota > Metazoa > Chordata > Amphibia > Anura > Limnodynastidae > Limnodynastes > Limnodynastes dumerilii. The sequence continues at coordinate 270,781 of WWET01001148.1, forward strand.
AATAAATGATAGGGGTCTTACTAAGTGCTCACTGAGCAACTTCTGAATTAAATCATGACACTGGATATTAAGATTTTAAGAAACAAAATCATTGTTAAACTACATAGTAAAAAGGTAAATAAGTACAAGAATCTCTAATCAGCAAAGTCTTTATTAAAAAGCTCTTAAACAAGCTCTTAAGTCAAACAAAATTAGTATCTTTTATATATTGTGTTTTTAGTGTCCTATAAATATGAAGATAGAAAAATGCTTTAAAATATGTCCAGTAACCAATATATCATTAAAAGATTTCTTAATATATAAATCTAATAGTGTAACACCAGGTTGCAATGGTAGAATTTAGTGAATCCAGCACAAAAATAAACAGAAAATACAATAGTAATTGAATAATCATTTTTAACACTTATTTTATCACACTGTTGTCAAGGCAACTGTGATGTCACACAACAGAGAGGAGAAGAGAGTCTCCAGGGTACCAGACACACAGAACACATCATACAAGGGTGAGAAGCTGTATCTTACCAGCTCAGAGACCATGTAAATGTACAACCATTTTTCATGGACACAAATTGATGTTGTAAGAGAATAATACAAAATGTATCTGAGTGATTGCAAACCATGAAACAGCTTGGTGATCCACAATAACTAGCAAAGCCTGACCATCCATGTGTTTCTGCCCTTGAAGGCACACTCATCTATTTAACGTACCAAAGCCTGACATTGCATGAAAACATTGGAATAGTGTTTCTCATGAGCACCTCTTATTATGGACATAAGACAATTCCTCCCCATGATCTGCAAGCATTGTGACCTATACAACAGTTAATCTGAGATGCTCCAATACCCTCCTTCCTCTATAGTCTTCTCTCCGAGTTAACAGAGCCATTTACCATGCTCATCCCAATAAGACAACATCTTACGTAATACAGGAAAAAAGACTTTACTTTTGAACCTGCTCACCGAGCACGTGCTGTGAATACGTAGACAAAAATACATTTATAGTAGGATACTATAAGATACGCTTAATCAACCTGGTTCAATTTAATCAACTTTCGAAATTCGTAGCTTTCGGTAATACAACCTCATTTTTCAAATTGTTCAACAGATTTTTATAGTTGCAAATTTAAAGACCGTGGGACCGGATTCACAACCCCCGAAATGTTTTACTTACGTGCCTATTTTTCTGATTATAGCTACTACGCATGTGTAGTAACTATTATACGCCATCTACGTAGCATTTTGTTACGTAGATTGAGTACTTACGATCTTTAAAGCCCACATGTACGCAATCTACGTAACAAAATGCTACATAGCGTAAAATAGTTATTACACATGCATAGTAGCTATAGTCGGAAAAATAGGCACGTAAGTAAAACATTTCGGGGATGTGAATCCGGTCCCATGGCACAAACATTTAGAAAGCCTTTTAACTCATATGAGTTGGAGCTGGATATATAATCTTCTATTTCTTATTAATCCATGCTATATTCCAGAAAAGGTGGGCACACACTACAGCTTTCATGATCTAATAGTTTGATTGATAAAATTGAATGGTTTAAAAGATGCGATCAAATGATTTTATGTACTTTGTAATGATCAGGCATGATTGCGGCAGTGTACACACTTGAACAATATTGTTCCAAACACTCGTTTATTGGGTGATTAAAACGATAATCATTAGAAAAAACTCTTGTGCGTGCCATCTTAACTGTAATAGAGCCTCGGAATATGGACCTAGCCAAGAAGGAAGAAAAGACTCTTGGTAGTAATCATAAATGTAAATAATTGTATACTAGAGTGCTAAGCAGGCTCAATATTTGTGTTACCCCCAACCAGGTAATGCATGGCATTTCTGAATGAGTAATGAATGCTCCCTCAATGAAAATTTGGTTCCTTTGTCTAGATGTGGACTTCAACAGCGCCCCCTGGTGACACCTAGTGCATGTGTACTGAGACATCCTCTTGTCAGGCTACTCCTTATTTTCAATAAGGACTTCAACGAAAATCTAGAGCACAGCAGAAGCCACCAGAAAATGTATGAGTTCTTCACCGCTAGTTGTAAAGTTCACCGGCTGCCTACAGACATTGATGGCAGCAACTTCCATGGCCGTGAAGAATGCAGCATATCTAACTAGGAACCGTGGACATCAGTGTTAAGTTAAACAGTGCCTACAAGGGAATACAATTGTAACAATGCATGGTGGTCGCAAAGCAATTTACTGATTCACCAGCTGCTAACGAATATTAGTTCTGCTCTTGAAATGGCTCCCTCCCTACATACTTGACTTTAAAACATAAAAAATAGACTTTCTTTTGTTCGAGCTATTAGTATGCCATAGATCACATGTCTATGGCCTCAGGTTCTCCAGCATGTTTGGTAATTTAAAGAAAATTTGCCATCTTCACAGCTATTAGCTAACACTTGGAAGGTTTTCTATTATACATACAGGGCTCTACAACGCACCACTTTGAAATGCCGACCTTGTCACTTCTTGTGACAAAGTGTGAAATTTCAGTTTCAGCTCCTAAAATGTATGTTTTACTAACATCTTCTAAAAGGAAGCTAGAGAGAAGAAAAATTGTTAAATATCTGCGGTTGGCAGCGTATTGTGCTATTTGAATCACACATTGTCAGAAGTTTTTCACTTGCAAATTTCTAGGCTTTCGAAACTGACATTTCCGTAAAGCACGCCGAAAAAAATCTAAAGCGCCTTATTTTTAGCAAGCGCTTAAAATACAATGTCACTCATAAACACTTTTAGAAAATAGATTATTTTCTTTTCGTACACAATTTCCGGGGTTTGTGTGAGCTATCAGGATAGCATCAAATAGATCTTGGAATTGGAATTTTCACATTTGTACCACGATCTGCAGTATATTGGTTTTTTTTGTGCAGTATATATATATATTTCAAGCTGCATATTTTTATGATTATCCTTTATGTTATTGGTAGGGCTATAAGAACATTTTAAGGGTGGTTGTGGTGGCAATATGTAGTATGTCATTTTGTTCTGATGTCCTTAAACACCAATTTCAATGCCCTCACTTTGTGTCTTACAGGTCACATGATAATGCCACACATTTATGTTACATTTGCAGGATCCAAACTTTCGAGTTTGATTTGCTTGGATCACTGAGCAAAAGGTTGAGATAGAAGTTAGGAAAGAGCAGATCACTCCCCTTGCTACAGCCATACAATCCATAGACCATTTCTTTAAACTCTGGATAGCGCAGAAGGCGCTAAGTATGTCCTCATTGTTCTATTACCAAACTTTCCCCTTTCCGCAAAACAGAATTGTTTTCCTCTTGCTCATATGGGTGTTAGAATCGGGATGCAATTGCTGGTCTGTCTGTCTGTCTGTATTTCGAATATGATTCTGTATCTTGAGCCTGATTCAGACTTACACTATTGCGCTGTGCATACTAACGCACACGTAACATCTTTGCACCCCCCCCCACACTCACCCTGTCCTAGCATTTACACTGGGACAGCAGCGTAAATTACAAACCCTCTCGCCCTCATTTCCCTGCTTCCCCCCGCCTACTTCCATAACTGTAGCGTAGTTATAGCGTCCGTAACCTAGGAACGCCCCTTCATCCATAACTACGCTGCAGTAAGGGACGCCAGATCCACAGTAAAGAAAATCCCTAACTACGCCGGGCAACATCTGGCCGGCACATGCGCAGATTGGCTAAACGCATACACCTACGGCGTCGGACATAGGTCGGGATCAGGCCCTTTGTTCCAAACAATCTGGAAATAGAAACCTATTTTCCCTGTTCCCAATAGCTACAGGCTGCGGTGGTTGCGGCAGGTAAATTAGGGTTAAACTGAGGGGCTGCGGTGGGTATAAGGCAAGAAGTTAGGCTGCAGTGCATAACAGGTTAGGGTTATTTTGCGGGGCACGGAGGGTTTGGGCTGAAGAAGGGGAATGTTAGGGTTAGGCTGTGGAAAATGGAGGGTTAGGATGTGTTAATGGTAGGGTTAGGTAAAATGGTGAGCATTTATCAACCCTAACATTAAGACTTTCCTCCCTGCAGCCTAACCCTAATACTTCCCATAGACTTACTTGTAATACTCACCTATCGGGTCCATTGCGGTGGGTCTGCAGCGGTGTGAGGAATATGAGGTGGCGGCAATTAATGAATAAATTCAGCATACTTACATGTTCATTAGTGATAGTTTCTAATTAGTAATATTTTCGAAATAGAGGCAGCCGTATATGAGCATATATGAGCCCATTCTACGTGTTCACATCATATGTTTCCTGTACTTCAAACGTTTGCCATGAATTAGTTAAATACTACTGCTGTCTCTTCACAAAAGCCTCAAATTTCCTTTGTAACTCTGCCCATTGATTGAGTTCTGACTCAGGAGGGAACTGTGACCATACAGAGATGAACCGTGGTTCAGGAAGCACCGAAGAAGATGGAACAAAAGAGTCAACAAGCTCAAGTTCTTTCAGAGCCTTCAAGGGAAGATTGTCGTACTGACAACAGAGTCAGTGCTGGGATTTGAGAACCCACTAGAGCTTTCGTATTGGAGCTCGGTATTTTCAAATGCTGTATAATAATGCATGTGATGTTTCCCATCTGAGATGTTAGGAATACGGTTGTTTGCCAATAATGAAGATCTTTTAGGTCCTGTGATTTAATATTCACATGTTATAAACAGTTAAAAACACTTAGGGCCCGATGTTATGTACTGTATACACAATGATGAGCTATGTGTATCTGTAATTTGTGCGTCCGTACTTGCGTAGTGGTTGGGTGTGTGCTGGCTGATATCCTCAGAAGTGGTGCAGTTGCATAATTAGCATTATGGAAATTTGCATTATACGGAATGTTGGAGCGCCCTGTATCGGCATTCTTTTGCATCTGTGTGTTTTTTGAGCTTACACTGTGTTAAAAACTGTGGTCTATATTCACAGATCCGTTTATTAAAAGTACGCAATTATACGCACGTAGCATGGCCACACCCACCAACACCCATAACACTCCCCTCTCCCGGCCGTGCAATCGTATACATACGCCTCCATAGAGCACCTCTAACTTTAAGTGTGTACATACGTGCTTTTGCTGTACATGCGATTCTAAGTAATCGCGCCCTCAAAGACTCATTTAAATGCCTCCCCCACCCTCTTTCACGTAACTTTTCTGGTACGTATTTCAACCCCGCCCCTCCATAAATATGTCCCCAAGTGTGATTCACATGTAAAGTATATGCTAATGCGTGCATACAAATTTCTATCAGGGTCTTAGCCTTCAGGGTCTAGCGGTGGTCACACATGTTCATCCAATGCACATCATCATGATATAACATGTAACACTGAGCCATACGAAGGCCTATTCAGCTGTCGGAGCTTAGTTAGGAGCAGACGGTCATCCATTAGAGCACTGGATGATCTTTACAAGCCTTCAGCTCTGTAATGGAACATATGAGGATAATTAAAAACCACTTGAAATATATAACAATCCACAAATGCATTATATAAAGCAGAAAGTAATAGTTGGGGGAGAGGTGTTAACAGAGCTTAACTAAATTCAGCTAAGGTTATTGACATAAACTTTAATCATTCAATAAGAACGATTTTGAGCTCCAAAATATGCAGATATTGAAAACTAGAAATAAAATATTGTATATTGGATCAGAATGGTTATCTCCCAGTAGGGTCTATAAAATACAGAGTAGCCCAAGGCAATACAGCCTGATTTTAGCAGAATAGTCCTGGTTTTTAGGTTCTACCCCTCTTTTCTGATTGCTACAGGGACTAGGAGGTATAATCCTTTATTTATAGAAGAGTAGTAATAGAGGGGTTGCCATGGATATCTGCAATGGGAGGGCACAATAATTGTAAGTAAAAAGGGAACGGGGGGTAAAGAGCCATCCATTTTTGTGTCCTCCCCCTCTTTTCTATCATCCTGGTTCTCCCCACCCCAACTTCCATTATGTGTTATGAGATATTCACTATGGAACTGTCTTCCCCGCTCCTCTGCTGGCAGCCTGAGCTAATATTCCATAGTTGCCGACTCCTGGATTTTCAAAATGTGGGCATTAGTTCTGGAATCCTGGGAGAGAGTAGACAAGTCTCCCAGATTTAAGGTAAATCATGGCTTTCCACCCCAAGCGTTACTAAGGATGGACACGGCTTGATTGATTTCCCGGAAGAGAAAGACAAGATATCAGCAACTATGTAGTATCCCGGTCCTGAAGCTACTATCTGTGTTGTGATCCAAACTTTAATCTAAGATACATCACCCAAACATAAAGACAAACCAGAATCACAGTAAATATATATTATTGGGATACGGCAAACAAATCCTAGCTGCTTGGACTATAAAATAACATTGGAGTATGAAGTGTTACAGTAATCATTGTATTTCATTTATATGTACTGGCTAGTAGCCTGGGCTGGAAGCTTGCCACATTATATACATTTCATATTCTTTATTTCCATATTTGATTTTATTAAGTAGCTTTGCACTTCTGGCCCAATGAAACTGATTGCGTGCACTTTTTTTCTATTTTGCAATGTAATGAAACAAGGTTCTCATAGAAATGATTTTATAGCACAATAGTTATTAATGTGAGATAAAACACATTTGCATCTTTTATGAAATGAGATCCAAAGGATTAACTGATTTCATTTTAAACAAAAGGAGAGATTTTCCTGCATTTGATTATTAATGCTCAGAATTTGCATAGATTTATACGGTAATCGCTCCAACACATAAAATGCATTTGTCAGCTTCCTGATATGTTTACATTACTATCAATCTCAAACACATTGAAGGTTATGGTTTATTTTTTTTCATTATTATTATTTTTTTCTTTTTGCTCTATTGTTACTTAGAAATTCTGCATGTTATTCCAATGCTCATAGTTGCGAGGAAGAGAGTCGATTGTTTTATTTTCATTTGTTTTCAATATGAGATAGTAAATGATTACAGCAGATAAGTAGGCCATAGGGCTTTATATTATGGGACCATTAGCAATGAGAGATGTTTCCTATGATTAACCAGAAGTACGTGAGAGAGGGACGAAACAAACAAACAAATGGTGAATTGGTCAATGGGAAAAACTGATCCAGAGCTGAGCTTCCGTCTGGTTACATGAGGAAGTTCAGCGGTAAAGCGGTTTAAGGATCCACTGAATGGCCAAGAATGGCTGTGATTTTACCCATATTTTCTTTATTGCTTGCTTCCACATAGTACAATTCCTTTCTAGTTCCTTTTTATTTGGTTGTATAAATCAGAGAACTGTTATACCATGGGACTACATTTAAAAGGCTGTGTCTCATGTGCTACTGAACCATGTTTGTGTCAGCGTCAAAACTGAGGCTTTGTCTGTCCAAATCCCCAATCCCCAGCCTGTTCCCACTAGCAGCGCACTTAGCTTTCTACACGTCTCCTTTGTACCTATTTGTTCCCTGCTAAGGTCGGACCTTTAGAGGGAGGATAGATGTGCAAGATTCAAATGAGTGATGGGGCACCCGATAGGGGGACTTACACACACCAAAACCGGACCCAGACTGGAAATGGGACGTTTACTATCGCAAGTTCATGCCCACTTATTGCATTTGTGCATGTGCAGGCACCGCTACATTGGTTAGTATAGGAATCCACGTATGCTCTCCAGTACAAGGGGGAGACATTGGGCATTTTAGTGTTACCGTAAGCACGTGTTATCAGCACTCCGCTCTGTCCAAACTTCCGATTTTTCCCAATTTTTTTGGGGACAGATTGAAAATCTTAAGATAAGGTACTAGACTCGACAGCCTTTGCAAGCGAGGGGGGTGGCCTCCTATGCGCTCGTAAGGATCCTGTCTTAGTATAGGATGCTGAACAGAGTAGAAATTTCTCATTTAATAAAGTATCTGAGCAAATTTACCATCACTTTACAAAAACATTAATAGATGAATGGTAAAGTGAGCATCAATGTCTGGAAACATCGATAAATATGACAGTTGACTATCGTGCCGTGTCTTAAGTCCAAGGCCCATTTTAATTGATTGCGTTCTGCGCTAATAGAGTGCTTTGTTCAATGTCACCAGTGTTGACCAAGCCATCAGTCTGCATCAATTAGACCGGGAACTCCAAGGTCAGCCATGACCAAAGTCTCGGCGCCAGTAGGAGAGACCTCAGTATTTGATTTGAGGTAGCAGCATCTATTTCATCGTTCTGTTTACTAAGAAGTTTATGATATTGTTCTGGGATAAATAAATTATACTGTGTTAAAGAAATAAGTAATTGCTTCTTGTGTATAATTGATTTCTTGAAATTGCAACCTTGATCTGATGGAGGAAGGCTTGTGCACATTCTGCGGTCGCTTCATGAAACTTGTAATTGCAGAAAATGTTACCGTGGAGCAAATAAATGATGCTATCTGAATGCATTTGGCGCTGAGTATTTTAGATTTTTTTATGGTTTTTAAGCACTGCAGGATATGTCTTCTTTCACGTAGCAACCAGACAATGGCATCTATTTCGACAAGTGCATGACCCGACTACTAAATGACTCGATAACTTGAATATGGATATAATATATACTTAGGTGGCGGAGAACCTGGACTGAATTTTGAGCAGGTAATAGATTCAGTCATGTCAGGGCAACTTGCTTTGTCTTTTGCTTTTCATCCCTTGTGAATTCTTTAAGAAGCCGTATCATCAACATAAATTCTAGCAGTGACAGGCACGTCTTACAGACTACACACTGTATGTATTACATAGGCAGAGCTAAAGGACAGCAGCATCTTTGTGTTCTGTTTTCCCCTTAATATATGTTGCTGGTAATACATATATTTAATAGAAATACTTTGAACCAAGTACAGTTAGAGACAAGTTACTAGTTATCAAGTACGGACCACTTTTCTTGCCCCCGTGGTTACAGTTAATACACCAACAATAACATTCAACAATGATACATCCAACACTAGAATGTTGACGTTGTCCATGCCTAAAGCACTTGCGTGTATTCTACTTACTTACGTAAATAATGTTACTACGCATGTGCAGTTACACCGCCCCTAAAAATACGCACACAACTCCACGTGAAAATGGATCTGTGAATACAGTTGTAAGTCTTTATATTATCTCTGCTCTTGCTTCTGCCCATTCTCTCCTCATTCTGTCCCCGCGCTCCACTATGGAGCAATCTACCAATCTCTGGCTGTACTTCCGCTCACAGCCCCGCATCAGATGCACAGTTGGGTTGAAGACGTATTTATTTATTAACAGGTTTTTAGAGAGCACCATAAGATTACACATTCACATCAGCCCCTTCCCCACTGGGGGTCAAATTATTCTGGAGCCAATTAACCTCCCAGACACGGGAAAAACAGATAAGGCCTAGTCCACGAATCAAATTCATGACCTCAACGCTGTGAGGTGTAACCGCTGAGAGGAGTAAGCAATGAGTGGCGTAAGCGCTGTGAGGCGTAAGGTGTGTGTATGGGTGTATGTGTATGTGTGTGTGTATGGGTGTATGTGTATGTGTGTGTGTATGGGTGTATGTGTATGGGTATGGGTGTGTGTGTGTGTGTGTGTATGTATGTATGCATGTATGTATGTATGTATGTATGTATGTATGTATGTGTGTATGTATGTGTGTATGGGTGTGTGTGTGTATGTATGGATGTGTGTGTATGTATGTATGTATGCATGTATGTATGTATGTATGTATGTATGTGTGTGTATGGGTGTATATGTATGTGTGTGTATGGGTGTGTGTGTATGGGTGTATATGTATGTGTGTGTATGTATGTGTGTATGGGTGTATATGTATGTGTGTGTATGGGTGTATATGAATGGGTGTGTATGGATGTATATGAATGTGTGTGTATGTGTGTGTATGGGTGTATATGTATGTGTGTGTATGGGTGTATATGTATGTGTGTGTGCGTGTATATGTGTATATATGTATATGTGTGTGTGTATGGGTGTATATATATGTGTGTGTGCGTGTATATGAGTATATGTATGTGTGTGTATGGGTGTATATGTATGTGTGTGTGCGTGTATATGTGTATATGTATGTGTGTGTATGTATGGGTGTATATGTATGTGTGTTTATGGGTGTATATGTATGTGTGTGTGTGTGTGTATGGTTGTATGTATGTGTATTGGTGTATATGTATGTGTGTGTGTATGGGTGTGTATGGGTGTATATGTATGTGTGTGCGTGTATATGTATATATGTGTGTGGGTGTATGGGTGTATATGTATGCGTGTGTGCGTGTATATGTGTATATGTATGTGTGTGTATGGGTGTATATGTATGTATGTGTGTGTGTATGGATGTATATGTATGTGTGTTTGCGTGTATATGTGTATATGTATGTGTGTGTATGGGTGTATATGTATGTTTGTGTATGGGTGTATATGTATGTGTGCATGGCTGTATATGCATGTGTGTGTATGGGTGTGTGTGTGTATGTGTGTGTGTATGTGGTAGCTGTTATTTCCTTCGGTGCTACTGGTTACTCCCTCCTATTTGGGGCAAAACTGTGCCAATCAGGACATTTAAAGCAAACATTTAAATAGGAACTGTCCTGCCTAAATTGAGATAATTAGAAACCCTTTTTAATCTAACCAATAGAACTATAATTTAGTTTATTGGTTTACTAGTCAAGATGAGCTGTTAAATTGCATTATTAAGTCCACTTTCTTTTATTCACGTTACCTGTATTTACCAGCTGTTCCTATTAGAATTGTAGTAAATATTGTATTGAATACAGTTATTTCCTTATCAAAATCACCACATTGTCTGAAAAGGATGGTTTAGACTTTCCTATAGAAATAACTTCATAAGAATTCATAAAGAAACCAGATACACAATTCAATCCGCTGAATATTTTAGTAGTACAAAGAAACTTTGGTGCAAAGAGAAATGAACATTTATAGTCTTCATTGTTGAGAAGTTCTTGATGGCCGTCTGTGCCAGAAATGTCAAAAGACGGTTATTTAAAATAGCTGTTAGAATAATATTTTGCATCTTAATGAGCGAATTCAATGGCAGCGTTTTCTTGTTTTTATAATTCATTTTATTTTTATGTTGACCACGTTTAATGAACTTTTTTGTTCTAGTTGATAAATTGGAATAGAAAGGTTTTTCAATTTAGCACTTTTTGTTTTCTGGTTGAAAAACAAGATAATTTTTCCAATTGTGCCAAAAATAGGCCAATAAGGCATTTATAATGCGGCATTGCCTGATCATTGTTGTTTGGGATCTAATTCACAAGTAGGTATGAGAAAGAGTTTAACATTTGCTTATTATATTATCAGGTCACAGAAAAGATATTGGAGCGGATTCACAGATGCGTTTTTGCGTGGGATTGCGTGCGTATTTTTAGGAGCGGATAAACTGCGCATGCGTAGTAACTCTTTCCACACACGTTACATAGTATTTACGCACAGAAATCCATTAGGCACGGTTTTTTGTATCGCTGTTAGGGACATACGTACGGAGGGGCGTGGTTTTCTTCCGTACGTTCGAAGTTATGTGAAAGTGGGCGGGAGGAGGCATTTAAATGGGCTTTTGATGGCGCTGTTAATAAAGTACGCACGTACGTAGTTAACATATGCACGTAAATACACACGTAGAGATAAGGGTGCCCTAAGTCACCGAAAACGCGTCCTTGCTAGGGGAGTGTCATGGGTGTTGCCTTACTATGTACGTGTGTATAAACGTGTACTAAGAAAAAACACGCATCTGTGAATCCGGTCCATTTATACTAAGGTTACAGTACAGTTGGTATTAATAAGAAATTTATACAGTATCCAATAAATAATCATTTATATTTCTCCTTTCATAGACTTCCAGTTTCTTTATAAAGCGTTAAAATAAATAGGCTAAGAGACTGTTCCCAGTTTGGTTTGGCATCCAACGTAACAGACTGTGAAATAGTTGGTGGTTTAACAGGAGGAGGTCTGAACAGAATCATTCATTTAGGGGTAGAGTTTAGATGAATTAGGGCTAATTTGACCCACTTTGCTTAGTTTAATGTTGGGAGGTATGAAACATATCTTCTTTACTAAACATTTGCTGGCTCAGATTGTCATCTCATTGTATTAACTCATTTTACTTAAGATTTTTTTTTTTCTAATACGGAATTGTACTTTTTGTAGTGCAGTGTAACCTATAAAATATACTGGCAGATATCACTATACATTATTATTACACTCATTTTATGTCAAGACGAGATAAAAAGGATCTAAACACTTGCCCATCCTAGACCTGCATAGATTGCACTGTCAGTGTCTATTGATATCAATAAAGCACATAAAGCAATTGACAAATTTCTGACTCCGCTGACCTTTCGAGATAAATTCCCTAACACAATCACACTCCAATGCGTGTTTTCTTCCAACTAACAATACAATTTCTGTTGTAGTGGAGCTACTTAATTTCCTGCTACATCTGTGCTCCTGCAAATCATTTATGGGCAAACTGCTTAAATGTCTGATATAGGATTGTTTAACCAGATAGCTGATATGGCCCCACAATTCAGTATTCTGCTTCTTCTACCTCCTACCACCAAAACATGAAATGTTCTCGCTCCAATACATCCAACGGGAAACATAAACTCCTGTGTTTCAATGCAATTATTTACCCCATATAGAAAAGATATAGATCAGATAAATTCTTAAATAGTGATATTAATAATATTGTTATACTAATAATAATAATATTAATAATACAAAAGAAAAAAATTAAGTGGCACTCACTTCTAAAGGGTAAATCTGAAACCATTATTCTATGCAAAGAAAAGCAATAGGATTTCTAAAACCTGTTCATCCCTATCATCCCTATCATCCTTATCATCCCTATCCTATGACTACATTCTACCCCATACTGTAAACTCTGGAGAAAATCTAGGGAACGTTTTGCTTCTACTGTTGAGCAATTAGATTCTCATTCAAAAGAACGTAGCCACAAAATTGGTCAAGAAAGTCTTTGATCAACCACTAAGTTAAATGTTGTAATACTAGCCCCTGTTGTTCCACCTCTCATCCAGCATCTTATTCATTGACTTTTGGAGCCAGATTTACTAAGCTGGAGATGTTGGGGTAGATCCAGAACTACGTGTGCCGTACGTTTATTCGCGGAGCGTATTTTCGTGCACGTAAGTTCGCTACACTCCCCTCGGCACACCCCTTGCACGGACTTGTTTTGTCAAGATACGCTTCCCAAACCCCCCATATAGTAAAGATATAGATCAGATAAATTCTTAAATAGTGATATTAATAATATTGTTATTCTAATAATAATAATATTAATAATACAAAAGAAAAAAATTAAGTGGCACTCACTTCTAAAGAGTAACTCTGAAACCATTATTCTATGCAAAGAAAAGCAATAGGATTTCTAAAACCTGTTGATCCCTATCATCCCTATCATCCCTATCCTATGACTACATTCTACCCCATACTGTAAACTCTGAAGAAAATCTAGGGAACGTTTTGCTTCTACTGTTGAGCAATTAGATTCTCATTCAAAAGAACGTAGCCACAAAATTGGTCAAGAAAGTCTTTGATCAACCACTAAGTTAAATGTTGTAATACTAGCCCCTGTTGTTCCACCTCTCATCCAGCATCTTATTCATTGACTCTTGGAGCCAGATTTACTAAGCTGGAGATGTTGTTCATAACAACCAATCAGATTCTAGCTCTCACTTTCTTTTTACATACTAGAGAATGTCAGCTAAAATCCGATTGGTTGCTATGGGCAACATCTCCACTTTTCCAAACCCGCAGCTCAGTAAATCTGGTCCCTGGACTTTAAATATTTTGAATGCAGATCGTTGTGTGCAGTAAAAAAATACTACTGGTGTTTCCATAAAGGAAACAAACACCTCTCATATTTATTATCACACTGCAACGCTAATGTTTTACTAGTACACTTCCAACTAGCATGTATTCAATATGTCCCTCCCTCTCCCTGGTAATACATCTTCCACCATTCCTGTCCTTGGTAAATCATTTCCTAACCACTTCCCCTCTTCCTTGTCCTAAATAACTTCCTGCTATCTTCCTCGCTGCTAATTCAGTTCCTACTCTTCCCCTCCCTATTTATTTAATTACCATTACTGGACTTTTGCGCCCAACGTCTTCCTGGTAATTCACTTCCCGTCCTCCATCTCCCTAATAAGCTATTTCCTACCTTTTGTCTTCTTTGGCCAAGTCCCTTATACCTGGTAATTCAGTTTCCACCATCCATCTCCCTGGTAACGCATTTCCATCACTCCATCACCCTGATAATTCATGTACCCCCCTTCCCTTGTCTCACTGGTAAATCATTTTCCATTTAAATTCTTCCTGGAAATTAATTTCCCCCCTTATGCCCCCTTGAAATTCATTTCTCACCTTACCACTACCCAGTAATTCATTAATAATAATCATTTTTACAATCTATCACAATTAACTCTCTTCACTTTAGCAATGCAATACATTTTTCATTGATCCCCCTTTTACAGACCCCAGTTGAATAATTCTGTGGATACATAACCATCGATCTTCCCCTAGAGCATCATGTTTGTATAATACGGTATTATTTAATAATTTAATAGCCCTTATTTCCATAAATATAGCTACACATTGATTTCCTTATACTGCATATATTAAAGTATTAATAAATAATACTATTCATAGATTATAATTGTATTTATTAATAATGTACAATATGCACAATAAAAAAAGGTGATATCAGTGTGATATCAATGTTTAATAAATGTATATATACATATCAAGCTCCTCTTACTAGGACATATAACAACTAACCTTAGATTGTACAATATTGTGCCTTGCAAAAACATTGCCATGTAATACATAATTTAATTTTTAAGGTTTATGCTTTGTGGTTTCTTTCAGTGTCTTCAGAATAATAACTTCTGTAGAAAACCTAAATGTTAGTGATAAATGCACCATTTTCTTCCACAACTTTATCACATATATTTTTCAAGAGGTATGTTAATCCAAAATGTGAATGGACAATTGTAATAGCACCATTCTTATTTCTAAGTAATGGTCCTATTATTTTACCTAGTATTACTTTTTTTCCTTGAAATGTGGGTATATTTCAACCATTTATTTTTGCTTTTATTATAGCAGTTGGATAAAATGAGTTTTATGAAAAGTGTTCTCAATGTGCTGAAATCAGACACCACCTGTTAATTGAAAAGCGAAACACCTGAAGGAATATATGAATGTTAAGTTACATTTAGCAAATTCAACACATTTGTTGGAATTTTCCTGTGTCTATATGTTAAAAATTCACATTGGATGGATGATTAGAAGTAGACATTAAAAAAGATGAGACAAACTATTTCTAAAGCAGGCTAAAACTTACTAACTATATTACTACACTACTTAAACCATGTTTATTAAAAAAAAACTATTGCCGATTCTGCAGTAAGACATGTAAGAGAAGGTCTCTTACACAGCAGAGGTCACATGACTCACTCATGAGAGTAAGTTATTCTCACAGTGTTTGTTAATACAGCACTGGTTCCCGCATCTCCTGTTTCTCACACTGCGATGACCCACAGGCTGAAGCTGTTCTTCACTTCACTTCCCTATCTTGGCACCCCTGAGGAAAGGGAGAATATTTACTGATGGCGGGGTAATGTGCTAGCAACAGAAACAAAGGAAAGGAAATGCCCAAGCAACACTGCCATTAACCAGTAACAGACTATACCATTCTATCTGTAAAATAAAATGCAGAAATGTCCGTTACACATATTTGCAAATATATGCTGAGCCACCAGCCACCGTCAAGGCCTTTCTGCATATGGTGGCCCTAACTCTAACAATGAGAGTCCCAATGTTGGGTCATATATATATGTTTTTAACTGAGAGCTAACTTACCTCAGGAGGCACCCCTTAAAGTCTCCAAAATAGCTCATCTTACAGACAAAATCAGGCGTGTGTTTTCCAACTCAACTTTGCGTTTTACCTTTAACCCGTTTTTAAATATATCAGGAATGTATGTAACGCTCTGCATGACTTATAAAGAGTTCTGAATTCATCCATGAGCACACACTAACAGAATGCACCAGTATACAGGGATCTATCAATGGAGACTTTGAAATGACCTTCAAACTTCCAGCTCATTGTTCTACGATGGACCTCAGTGTTCATGCTCAGCCTCCATGACACCAGTAATCAGTATGCTGACCAAAAATAGAATGGCACCAGGATGCTTATTTAATAAGATATAGTGAATGTATGTTAGCCGTGCGCGTCTTTGATCCTGATTGGATTCCGTTTATCAATTGTGATTATGCAGCTTTTTAGTCACCTCTGATCATTTTCCTTTTAATATCTACAGAGAAACTGAGTAAGAAGAATGACTTCAAATTCTAGTTCATATAATAATATTAATCTTAAAATAAATCTGTAAAAAATATAGATATATGTTTGAAATATAACTATTTATCAAAAGAAAGAGCACAGTGACATTGGGGTAGATCCAGAGCTACGTACGCTATCCGGAGCCGTAAAAACGCTTCTTTGTATGTGGTGTTACGCCACGTAATTGTGAAAACACGTACCAGCCTCGTATCAATAGTGTAACAATGAACAAAGGGGCGTGACAGCCATATGACACCTGAAATTACGCTTCGGAGGCGGGGTGAGGCATTTAAATCGTACAGTACTACGTACGGCGGAGGCGAGTGCCTATGGGAGTACATAGTAAATACGCTACGCGATGAAGCATAATTTAAACGTAGGTCTGGATCTGGCCCATTATCTGTAGACTCTTCTCCTCATCTTAAAAAAATGAAACAAAATATTGATATATAAAAAAATTCTATTAATTGTTGAAAAACAGTGAACATAGAAAATCCATTGACATTAAGCATTAGGTTGGTTTTAGCGCGATCGTTTCACTGCTCCAAGCTCAAGCAAACACCTAACAGGAGAGAATATCTTGAATGTTGTGTCACTGCCCAGGGGTGAAGAATTGCTGTCTCCTGTTCTGCGTCTTTGAAGAAAATATCCCACAATGCCATTTTCCTTACCCTTGGGTTTAAATCAATGATGAATATTTTTAGTGGAAATACACCTATGTACTTTAAAATGAGTTTATTTAAAGAAAGGATACCTCAAGTCATTCTGATATATGTCTTATTCGCCTATATATAATATTTCTATATACTTTGCTTCTGTTGATTATATGATATTATCACTTTAGTGTTTATTAGGAAAATGTCTTTGACACATTCAATAATGTGCAATGTGCTGTACATTATTCCAGATATTAGCAGTCACTCTTGATTTGTATTATCTGTATATGAAATGTGGTTGAATGCTTACCAAGAAAATCAAAATGATACCATAATATGTGGTTCGTCACTATGATGGCCTGTTTGCAATAGACTATCTTGTCACAGCTGAATGGTGATACTCGAGAGCAGCGCTGCTGCAAGTCCCAGAGCCACGAAGATTTCTGCGGTGACAGGTAAGCCCTTCAGCCCTTACCCTAACCTTCCCCTTCTTCAGCCCTTACCCTAACCTTGCCCTTCTTCAGCCCTTACCCTAACCTTCCCCTTCTTCAGCCCTAACCTTAACTCTTCTTTCTTAAACCCTAACCTCAACCCGCTGCTGCCAGTCGCTATTGGGAACAGGTTAAAATTGGTCCTTGTTTTATATAGCAATTTTCAATTTCCCAAGAATATCAGAAAGATTCTATCTACCAATATTCAAGTTTAAAGACCAGCAGCAATAGGCTGAGGGAAGAGAGTTTAGAGTCCAGAGTTTAGGAGTAAGGAAAAAACAGGTGTAAGTGTACAGCTCGGCTAAACCATTTTACAAAGTAAGGGGTGCTAATTAATTTTAATTATTTTGCATTCAGGGAAAATACTTTTCTTTTGCACATAATCTTTAAAATAGAGTTTAGTTAAGAAACATTACCTCTGAATTCTAATTCTGCTTTCACAATTAAAAATGTTCCTTCCCTTTGCAGTTCAACATGGTATGCTCAGGTCTACACTTGCACCTAAAAAGGTGTAAGTGCAGCTCCGGATAACCCAATATGGGCCGGATCCAGAACTACGTCCGTCTTCCATAGCCGGCCGTAATGCAATGAACAATAGCTACTGCGCATGCGTAGTAGCTATTGTATGTAATCTGTGTATCGTTTCGATATGGTATGCTCTACACTTGCACCTAAAAAGGTGTAAGTGCAGCTCTGGATAACCCAATATGGGCCGGATCCAGAACTACGTCCGTCTTCCATTCCATGCCGTAATTCAATGAACAATAGCTACTGCGCATGCGTAGTAGCTATTGTATGTAATCTGTGTATCGTTTCGATACGTAGATTGCGTATATGAGGTCTAAAAGAC
>WWET01001148.1:291639-301781 GCA_011038615.1 Limnodynastes dumerilii
TACAGAAAATGAGGGATGATCTAGGTAGACTGGAGGAATGGTCAAGAGTGTGGCAACTGCAGTTTAATGCCAAAAAATGCAAAATCATGCACTTGGGGCACAGAAACCCAAAGGCTCAATATTTCCTTAATGGCATTACATTAGAATCTACCGAGTAGGAAAGGGATCTAGGAGTCATTATTTCCAGTAACTTGACGGTAGCCAATCAATGTAACAAAGCAATGAGACAGGCAAGTCAGATGCTTGGTTGCATAGGGAGAGGAATTAGTAGCAGAAAGAGAGAAGTAGTGATGCCCCTTTATAAATCATTGGTACGCCCTCACCTAGAATACTGTGTTCAGTTCTGGAGGCCATATTTCCAGAAAGACATATATACATTAGAGACTGTGCAAGGAAGAGCAACTAAAATGGTCCATGGCCATTGGATCAAATCATACCAAGAAAGGCTAGAGGAACTAAACATGTATAGCTTGGAGCAGAGAAGGGAGAGGGGGGACATGATAGCAGCTTTCAAATACATCAAGGGTTGTGACCAGCTAGAGGAGGGTACCATTTTTCAAAGGAAGAGGTGTAACAGAACACGAGGGCATGGATACAAACTGGAGGGTGGTAGATTCAAAGGAAATGTGCGGAAAAATTACTTCACTGAAAGGGTGATAGATAAGTGGAAAATTCTCCCATCTGAGGTGGTAGAGGGTAACACAGTAGAAAAGTGTAAACATGCTTGGGATAAATGTAAGGAGATCTTAAATCTCAAACTAATTTGAGGGTAAATAGGGTCTAGGGTCAGTATAGTTTTAGATAAAGAACTGGGCAGACTGGATGGGCCATGTGGCTCTTATCTGCCGTCACTTTCTATGTTTCTGTGTAATATGCAGGCAACCACTAATGTAACTATCAAATATATCTTTTATTTTTAATTAACACTTACTGTATTAAGAGTTCCTGTGATTGTCATTTGTCTTTTCAAAGTCTCTTTCAAATGACTGTCAGACAATGGCAAACTTCATGTCGTATGAGGGGCGAGGGGGGAAGAAGGAGAGAGAGAAGTAACACATCACCGTAATTCATTTCCATAACTCAGTCATGTGACTGCGATTCCATGGGAGCTCAGAATCAGGATTTTCCTCTTGAATACAAGCCCTTCATTTTTAGCAGCAAGGTCGTATTGTTCTAAACAATTAAGTGCAAAATCAGTGAACTGCGCATTTCACAGCAATTGCCAGCATGCTGCAAGCGATGCCCATTTTACCTTAACAGCTGAGGAGCATTTAAAAGGACGTGAATCGAGAGTAAAGATTTAACATTTTCTCTTTAAACTAACTTTTTGTATTTATTTTATTCTTATTAAATATTATAGCTCCCAGCTTATTATAGCTTGGGGCAGAGAATTCACACCATAGGATAACAGCTTTTAAATATATCAAGGGGTCTAACCAGGTAGAGGAGGGGGGCATTTTTTAAAAGGAAGCATTGCAGTAGTATAAGAGGGCGTTCATATAAACTTACAGGAAATGTGCGGAAAAATGACTTCACTGAAAAGTTAGTCGGAAAGTAGAATTTCTACATCTGAGGTAGTAGAGGAAAGCACAGTAGAACAAAATAAACATGCTTGGGATAAATATAAGGAAATCCAAAATCTTAAACTAAATTCATAGTAAAATAAGGTCTATGACCAGTATGTTAAAATGGCTCTTATCTGCCGTCACTCTATATTGATGGCGGATTTTTCTTTCTCCTTTCTGGGAGCTCCCGTTAGGGAGAAAGAGGCGACGGTATGGAGGTGGGGCTTGACGATGTGATTTATGTAAATCACTGCCTGCAGCTCCACCCCTTGTCTATTAATGCTGCGAACCTTACAGTTACTATGACAGGGTTGCTGACTTTTTAAAGCTTCCCTCTGGGAGATACCGGAGGGAAGCCATAGATGCCTTCAAGGGGGCGGAGAAATCATCCCTGAAGCCTTGCCCTCTGACCAGAAATGCCCTTTATCTTAGTATTACTAGGGATGTGGGTGGGGCTTGATGAGGTCCTGCCCCTAGTAACGCTAATATAGTAGTGTTGCTAGGCAGGGGGTGGGAGTTAAGGCTGTGGTTTTTAATGAAACCACAGCTTCAAGTCCCCTGTGGGGAGAACTGCCCGAATTTTGGGAGTTTCCTGGATATCCCAGGAGAGTCGGCAAACCCTACACTAAGAATGGGGTAGGACTGGACATTGCCACCAATGAAAAGGATGGAGGGCAAGACTTGACTTTTCATTATACTACAGCCTCAAGCTCAAATTTGGGAGATTTGCAGGGTCTCTTTAGATAGCAAAAGCAATACCCGAATTTCAGGAGTATCCTGGAAATTCTGGGAGCGTCTGAACTACGGGGTATATTTATCAAATTTCTCTACTTTTCACTAAAGAAAAAGTAGCAACCAATGAGATTCTAGCTATCATTTTCTGGAATGCCCTGGGCAAATAATAGCTAGAATCTGACTGGTTGCTATAGACAACACCTCTAATTTTGATAAATATTCCCCTATGTTCTAAATACATTTTTCAAGGTTACTACACAGACACAGAATATTGATATGCTCGGAGCAATGAATTTTTCCACAGTGATCTGTGATATTTCAGTGTTCATCTGTAGCAATATGTCAGCAGCAAGCTAATCATGAGAACCTACAGTACATGACTCAGTAATCAAAGTTTGGCCCATAAGGGGTGGAAGTTGACAGACTCAGGCACCAAAGAGGTGGAGTCTAGATGGGCAGGAGTAGGTGGAGCCAGGCAAGACTGGAGGCGGAGCCTTGTTGAACTGCTGCCGGATAAAAGTTGTCGGAGGCTTAAAACAGTGCTCAGCGCTCCATGTATAACTGCTCAGCACTACAAAGCTCAGTACTTATTCATAGAGTGCCGAGTGCTGTTTTAAGCTGTCAGCTTGCTTACAGTGCAGGGGGAGAGGCCGCCACAGGACACCCTCACTCCCGAGCCCCGTAGCAGTCGCACCCTTTACACCCCCTTTAGTTAAACCCCTGACGTTATGTTAATGTCCTACAATGCACAATTTCTAGGTGCGGGATACGCTTCTGTCATCTCATGAAACGTACTTGTAATATATTGATAAATCTCTTCTGCCTGTCTACCAGCAAAACGAAACAAACCGGTATTCATTTCCTAGCAGCTGTTAATAGTATTGTCAGATAGAGACTAGCGTTTTAGATAAGTGCTGGTAAGAGCTGTACCCCAGCAGAATACAAATATGCTCCTTATTAAATTCTCCACCATGCTTGTGTCTGCAGTCCTATCAACACGAGGCTCCTCGCCTTGTGTATTCAGACCCATCCAGCTGCAGAGCATCCCAGCGTCATGTGCCAGCCATGCTTACATGTTACATGCATGATGACAATGTGTATTTTCCAGCACGTATTGTTCTCTTTAATGCAAAACCGCACTATTTTTTTTTTTTCATTTGATAAGACTTCAGCAAAGTATAACATTTCCTTGTCATCATAACCAGCTTTGACAAACGGCCCTGAAGGATCAGGTAGAATTTCCCCATGTTCCACTGCGGCTAGCACTAATCAGGCTGTATCCAGGCAACTGAATCCCGTAGTTACCTGTTTCTCCAAGTCTCTGTAGTTAACCTTGGTGAACCAGCATAGTTGTATGACATGTATATAAAACTGCAGCTTATGTCAATGTTTCAGCGCATACAGTCATTTTTAAACGGTGTCCTATATACTCAAGTTACAGTCAATAAACATCTCAAATGCAAGGTTTAAATAAAAAAAGTCAGACACATATTTTGATGCCTGTGAATGCAGCTATGAAAGATAATGAAGGGCTGAACCTAGATTTCCCATTCTGCTGCTCTCAGAGTTCTGGCAGTAAGGAGCTGATGCTGGATACAGCCTTACATGCAGGTGAGGGGAGGTCAATAGATGCCCCCCCACACACACACACATAGCGGAAGTGCTTTCCACCTCTGGCTTCCGTCCTGTCATGCTTAGCAGTAGGGGGCAGGAAAGATCCCGGGACTGAACTGGGCATGTGGTGCTTGAGAACATTTACTAAATGTGTGGCAAGTCTGGAGTGGCTCTTTTATCTCTGTTTTAAAGAAGACATATTCATTTTCTAAGTAATTTTGTAACTACAGCAAAACCATTTATTGCTTTAAAGCCCTTTGCCCTAAAGTCCTCTCCGAAGGTGTCAAAGTTTATGATTTGGATTGGTCACTATTTTGTCTTTGCACTAATGGAGAGAAAGTTGGATTGTACTGTAGGTCCCCTCGCAGCTGCTTTGCATATAATTGCTGTGGGTGTGCATGGCAATAAAGGGCAATATTTGTGGAGAGTGAGTTCAGGGGCTAAAGAACCTTTGCTGTTGTCATAACCATGTGACCAGCTCTCCTTATTAGAGGGAGGAGTCAGTGCTTCTTTTAGTTCCTGTTACTGCTGCACATGTGTGTGTGATAGAAGCAAGGAGAATGTTTTATAGTGGGCTCTGTGTGTGAGAGAAGTAGAGTGGTCTAGTACTCTTCACATACTAGGCCCGCCCCTGAGGAGATACAGCCAAGTCCCCAGTGGTGTGGACACACCCCTTTTAAAGTTACACTCTCTATAATAGTCAACATTTTGGGGAAGCCAAAAAATTTGCTGTAACAGGTTTCAAAATTCCCCTTAGTGGCCCTTCATGTACTGTATGTGTCAAGCAGTAAAGGACTTAAGACAGAGAGGTCCCCATAGTTGCACAAAAACCCCACTGAAGATCCCAGACAAAATAATAATATATTCTGGTGCTACATTTGTAGGGTTCCAGCTGAACTTGTGACAAGCAGGGTATCTTTTACCCCTATCGTAGTTGGATTTCCAATCCTTTCCAGTGCTTCAGATCCCCTCACCCTTTGCCAGTACCTGTGCTGGGATAGTGAAGGACCAAGACAACCCAGAGAACTATGTAGCACCTGAGTAATTTTTACTACATGGACCCTTAACTCTTCACTGTTTTATAGATCAGTAGATATATCAGATAAAGAAATGGCTTTCAGTCTCCTCCAAAATAGTAAATTCATAATATAATTAATCATCAGTTTAGAAGAGCTTGTCATAACTGGAATTGAGGAAGAATTTGCCAGCCTTCTATAGAGACTTGTACTAATTAGGCGACTTTCTTTATGAAATGTCTTAGGAGTATCATTCATCGCAATATGTGTATTTTGTTGTTGCCTTTTTAGAAGTGAAAGTAAATAGTCAGTCATACGTTTCAGTATTGTAAGGTCTCTACGAGTGGGATTCTAAGTTTTCCCTCGTGTGTCACATGTTGGTGATCTTAAGAGGTAATTAAGCTTCATTAAAGCATTAACAAATATACATCTTCCGAAGAATGACAATATTATTTAGTTATCTTCAAGAAAAATTTTATAGAAAAAGCAACATATTGCGTATGACACCCAACATCCGCAGGTGGCTTGCCGAGGTCAGGTGTTTTTCTGACACTGCACACTGCGGACCAGATGTTACACAACGGATCTTCTAGAATACGGAAGTTCCATACGCTAGGAAATCCTAGCACTTAAAATCTGCATGTCTAATCCCAGCAAGAGAGGCGGGGACAGGCATGTAGATGAGGTTAAGTTGGTGGCAGTATACACTTCCGCACGGATCTGTTACTAATAGACACAGGTCTGTGCTGAGAACTTAAGGCAAGGTTCTGGTGTCCACAACTCCTTATGTGAAAGGAGAGTGACATGGGACTTCACTCCCCTCTTACGTGCGGATTTACAGACCTCTATGACGGTTGCAGTCCCCGCTACGATGGGCTGCCTTTAGAAATAGAGACAGCCAAAATAAAGTTCCTTTTCCGCTGTCTCTATTTCGAATAGGCAGCCATTTTTTTTTTGTGAATGACCAATCGGCATACTCACCCATTCATTTTCACCAGACCCGCTGCTAACCTCTCCGGGGACTTTTAGTGTTAGGGGGGGGGCCTTAGGGTTAGGCTCTTAGGTGGGTTAGGGCCATAGAAGGGGAGGGTTAGGGTCAGGCTTTGGGGAGAGGGGGTCTTAGGGTTATGCTATAGGGAAGCAAGGATTAGGGTCAGGCTGTGGGGAAGGGGAGGGTTAGGGTAATGAAAGGGGAGAGTTAGGGTCAGAATTAAAGTAATGGTTGGGGTTAATTTTTAGTATTACCTATCGGAGTGCCGTGTTCAGTGCTCTGGGGATCGATTGCTATGCCTCATCGAGGCATAAGCAATAGATATCCCAGCCAGTTTAAAACTGACTGGGAGAGAACGGCCCTATCAAAATAGTGGGGACCCCCCTCTGTGCACACTGAAGGTCTGGATCAGGCCCATTGTTCAGTATACATGTAGGTTTGGATGTGATAACAAACAGAGAAACGGAATACACGGTACACGTTTGCCAAACGTTATCAAACAGCAAACAACTAAAACCATTTTTCTGTAAAGGCAAACAGGTTCTGCTCTGTGTGTATTAATAACATATATCACATGCTCTTATCAACTAAAATAAATACAATTTTATTTTGTAGTGAAAATAACTTGACATTTTTTAATAATACTTTTTAATGAGCAGTGCTCTAAGCTATAATATAATGAAATTTGCTTAAAAGTAGAACAGACTGGTAATGCTTGGCAGTACAAAGTGACATATGGTAAAACAGTTGTGATTTATTGGCAGCCGGAGTACATTTTTGGAAAGCTAGCGGCTTGCAGCATACTGGACTGTATCTTTCTCATGAAATGCTGCAAAGGAACAACTGCTGAGCAATATAGAACTAGGTTTTGTTGGTTTAAATTTTTTTTTCACTACTTTTTTATTTAGTGGTCTTATGCTGGTAATATTTGGCAATAACTAGCTAATTATCAATATAGGCATGTTGATGCCCACAGAAAGATGGAGAGTCCCTATTTTAGAACTTTGTCTCTTGTCCCAATTGGTGGTCTGCTATGCCCTCTTCTTGTTAGTGACCACATCCATCTAGAGTGATGGCCATGCCCCTATACCAACCGCCATGCCTTAACTGCTGGAAGTTATGTCAGTGGTCACATGTAGACCCAGGATTGCATCGCTTTGTAGGCCATAGATTAGTAACTGAGTGAAGCAATATTGCTTACTCAGGGCCCGATCCAGATGCCAGCTGATCCAGATCAGAACACAGATGTTACACAGGGTTGTTGCACCTGCTACAGGTCGCGTCTCAGTCCAGGAGGTTCACCTTCCGTGACCTATTTCAAACCCTTCCACTAGGGTGTGACACTTAGAAAGCGTTGCAAAGTGTCAGAAATCGCTGCCGATATATTGTGAACGTGTTAAATCAGCTCTACATAAAGTAATAATCAATTTATTAAAAATTAAAAATATTGTTTTCAATTATTTGGTGACATTTACAACCCGACAGAGACACTTACATTAATCAGAGCCTCCATCTTCAGTCAGCATTACACTATGCTACTCTACTCATGCATAACGCATTTCGACAAGTAACTTCATTGAGCTTAGCTGCTGTGTGCCCATATGCTACATACCATAATACTTGCCACATCTACTGCATGTACACTGCATTGTAATGTCCAACAAGGACTACAGCAAAGAGACCACTTCAGTAGCAAGTTGGACTTGAAAGAGAAGCATCCAGCCGAGGTTTACTTGTAATGTGGTCAGCTGTCAGACTAGAAGTATGTCACTGCACTTCATCCTATGATGACCTTTCTTTACTAAGTAATCCTATTATTGAACACTGTCTTTCCACTACTCATTGCATTACTGAAAACAATTGTATAGAAACAAATCCGACTGTGCATAAAGCTGCAGCTGTCTTGGGGCACCCAGAGGGGTCCTACAAGATCCCAAAAAACCAAAGCACAAAATATGTGTATAAGTGGATGACACAATGACAGCACTGCAAAGGACCTCCGAGTATTGGCAATAAGTTCAAACTAAAGTAAATAGGGCTGAGATGAAGTCCTGACTTGGGGTCTTCCTTGTAGGAAACTTTTATCTCTCAAGCGGGATCCATGCAAGAAAAGAGAAACTATAAATGTATCAAACAATAGAGGGCATTTCATTAGCAGTGCAAAGAAAGGGTTAAAAGCAAATGTAGATATGGGTCCAAAGTACAACAAGGAAAGATGTCTGGCGGAAGTGCTGGAGACTCTGCTTGAGGACCAATGGAGTATCTGCTCTTGCCAAGGTCCTGCTGATCACCACTAACGCGTTTCAAGGACTGAAGCCTCTTTCTTAAAGTGGTGACTTTGAGGCTTCATTCCTCAAAATGCGTCAGCGGTGATCATCAAGACCTTGGCAAGAGCCGATCCTCCAGCAGAGTCTACAGTTCCACGTCCTGACTCTGCAACTCCGCTTATCTCATGCCACACCTTGATAGGTCTCTCCTTGTTGTACATTCCACCATATCTACATTTGCTTTTAACCCTTTCTTTATACTGTTAATGAAAAGTCCTTTTTTGTTCATTACCTTCTTGTACTGTGTCGTTTACTGCTTTGCATACCGTTTTCCAGCAGCTTTTACAACCATTTTGTATTCTGTCTAATGTACATGTATCTAGACTGAGAAGAATTCTGAACTATAACAAATACTCGACAGAGCTTTTGACAAATAAAAATAAAACGACTTTATAAATGCAAAAAGAAAACACATTTAACAAGGTGATATGGCCTTCAAGCATAAAGGTTGTATTTAGTGAGATAAATCTTGCGTGAATCTTTGTAATGGTTTCTTGGGTTCTGTCACTGAACCATGAGTGAAATAATAGATGCACCTAAGACTAAAAACACCCTGATCAGAGGTAAATTAAACGTGAGCTCAGCACAAAAAGCATCTGTTTGAGGATAGAATTGTATAAGCTGCAACCGCACATCACATTATGCAAGCTGCCGCCATTTCATTTGTTAAATCATTTGAAGCATTGGGAAGATTGTTTTTTTCTTTCTTTCATGGTGCAGTCACTGCTTGATAGTGAAATAATGGGCTGCGTAAATAATGATTTAGCACTGAATTCTGTATTCAGGGCACAAGGTCGTTATCCAGGTATCTGTTTGTTTGCAATGTAATGTCTGGAAATTGGGAGGCTCTCTTATGTTTTCTGCCCCAAACACACAGGAAAAAGCAGCCCTTTACTCCCAAGTCTTCAGCCAGCCCTTAGCCCTGGATCCTGACCTCTATCCCTTTATAAATCATTGGTACGCCCTCACCTAGAATACTGCGTTCAGTTCTGGAGGCCATATCTCCAGAAAGAAACCTTAAGTCACCTGTATTACCGCTGATTGGCATGTGTAAGGCACCTGTCCCTGCCCCTCCCCCATTAAATATTTCGCTAACCCTTTCATTCCATTCTATTAAGTTTAAAAACAGGAAAATGACACATTAATGTTTTATCTGTTTCCTTGGTTCATTTCATAAATTTTTTTCTGTTGCTTGATTGATCATTATGCAGTGCGGTATTTACCATCAGGCATGGGAGTTGCATGTGTAGGGATGCCTCTTGCTGGGGGTCTGCCATGCCCAGTGACAGGGGAGGGGGAGAGGGTACAGGATGTAAGGGGGTAGAGCGTGTAAATGATGTATCTTGTGTAGTGAGTCCATCCCATGAATTGATCCTTTTCCTTGTTTTGAATAATTTATTTTAGGTGTAAAAACCCGCCACCCGCCTTAATATTCAGTCTGTAATGGCTGAGCACTGTTCATCCATAACTTGACAAGTTATTTGGAAATAGCATTAGAAACAAATGGGAAGTACAGTGTTGTAGGTTCTAGTGTCTAGATGAGTGTGGGTCTTTGTGAAAGGGTCATTTTCTCCCAGTCAGTTGCGAGCTGGCTGGGGAATCGATTGCTTCTGCAATCGATCTACCGAATAAAGAAGATGCAGCAGCAGTGAGTATTGGTGAGTATTAATGTAACCCCCCCAACCCTTACTCTAATTCTTACGCTAACTCTCCCCTTCCATTACCCTAATTTTCCCTTCCCCACAGCCTGACCCTAAAACTCCCCTACCCACAGCCTGACCCTAACCCTCCCTTCCCCGCAGCCAGACCCTAAGACTCCCTTCCCCACAGCCTGACCCTAAGACTCCCTTCCCCGCAGCCTGACCCTAAGACTCACCTCCACACAGCCTCACCC
>WWET01001148.1:311717-323768 GCA_011038615.1 Limnodynastes dumerilii
GGGGAGAGAGAGAGGGGGGAAGAGAGAGAGAGAACACCTCTACTGTATATTGACTTAGGGAAGATACTCTTCTTTCTCAGAGAGTGATAGTCTCATTTTTCTTTAGTCTGGGTTGGTGAGATGTGTTTTGATTGGTTATATGGATGTACGCAAGTACCAAGAAACAACCACAATCTAATTGAAATCCTCAGACGTTACCAAGCGGAACCTGTGACCAGCTTTGGAATCAGCAGAGCGTTGGTGACTTTTACGCACCATGCGCCTTAGCAGTCGTTAACCACGCTCTGTGACTTTCCGTGGTCTTCCGCTTCGTGGCTGAGTTACTGTTCCTAAACGCTTCCACTGTCTAATAATATCACTTACAGTTGACCGTGGAATATCCAACAAGGATGAAATTTCACGAACCGTCTTATTGGAAACGTGGCACCTATGACAGTACCACGCTTGAAGTCATTGAGCTCTTCAGAACGACCCATTTTGTATCACAAATGTT
The DNA here is from genome assembly GCA_011038615.1 of Limnodynastes dumerilii. NCBI lineage: Eukaryota > Metazoa > Chordata > Amphibia > Anura > Limnodynastidae > Limnodynastes > Limnodynastes dumerilii. The sequence continues at coordinate 312,211 of WWET01001148.1, forward strand.
TGCCAATGGAGACTGCGTGGCTGGGTGCCCGATTTTATACACCTGTGGCAACGGGTCTGATTGAAACACCAGAATTCAATACTTAACTGGTGTGGCCGAATACTTTTGCCCATATAGTGTTATTTCATGCGTCATTTCTATGTGTTCTTTTGTTTTTAAAAGAGCAACTGTAACAATTGTTTCCAATATGCATTTATAAATTATTATATACAAATATAAGGCAAACAGATATTCTTAATGTTCTCCCACAGTATTTTCGGACCATTGACCTAGCGTGTAGGCGGCTTTTGGCGCTCCATCTGTTGCATTTCGTTAGTATGTAGTATGTGATTAGTTTAAGTACATACTATTGGTAAAGGCTTTATTACAACACCTGTAGCTCGTTAGTGAGCATTGTCTGCTGACACTGTTATGTGTTTTTATTGAAACAATTGCCCATGACTTTCTTACTGTGAATCCATAACTTAACTGCGTTTAAAGATGATGTTTCCCATAGCAACCAATAATATATGTTTTTTCTAATTTGTCTTATCAGCACCTCTATTATTTTGGGACAGTGACCGGTAGCGTTGTTGATAATTCACTATAAAGTTTTAGAATGACTGTAAACCATTTACTCATCATGATTATGCTTTTTGTTACATTGTTATAGCAAAGTGGAATAATATATCTCTCATCAGGAAAACTGGTTAGAATCCATTATATTTGCTGCGCCTGAATAATAACCCTAAGCAATGACATTTTACAGAATATTTATCACATTGGCAATAACTATCCATTTTTTGAGGTAATAAACACTGTAAGTTGAATGGAATTTGTCAGGTTATGATCTAATGGCCTTTGTGGGAGATTTAATTGAGCTACTTTATTGCAATTTTATCTCATTTTATGTATTGTGTGTTATTCTGCTGATGCCTCAATAGATCACAGAGGACCATTCCTGTCTGAGATATTGCAATTGGATGCGCTGTCTAATCATTCTGTCCATTCCACGACTATAAGCGGAGACTGCACTTATTTCTTAAATTGCTGTTTCACAAGTGCAAATAACTCTTCGTCTAAAGCCATGTATTGATCTCTGTAAAGCAGATCCCTCTGGTATATATGTAACCTCAGGCTGGGGATTTTTGTACTGTATTGGAGGATATTATGAAGCTGAGATTAAATACAGGAGAAGCCAGTTTATCTGCAGTGTTATTACATATAGATTTTTTCATGTTTATCTATACATGGCAAACTCTGGACCCTGACATTTTCGGTCCCAAGCCATATTCTTTATATTTAAAATGAATAAAGTAATGATAGAGAATGGCATGGCTGGTGGGCATAGGACAGAGGGGTGGCCAGTTCTGACTTGGGCTGTCTAGGTTCCTATTATAGGACTTCTTTAAAATGGTGAAATCAGACCCTCTAACAAGACCCATTCCGTTAAGTACAACTTAGCTTCCAACTGTCACTCACCTGGTTTAAATGAGTTAACTGATATTTGAACAAAGATGGTTACCATAGTAACTGAGTTCGAAACTGAGGAGCAGAGTGTTTTGTACCTAATGGAATGGGTCATGTTGGAGGGTCTGTGAAATAAGGCAGCAATGTTATGGAACTGACTATTCATTTTTATTTATTTTTTATCACTGTTTGATAAATAGGGGCCTTAATTCTCTAGTGCAGGCACACAACTGAGAGGTTTATCCAATGATCATCAGTTCAGCCAGTATTTATTTTTTACACTTGGTGTAAGATGGGACACACATACACAAACATGTCCCTTTCCAGGAGAACTCAGATCTGGCTGTTATTTATCACCTCTTATCTCTAATACTATTATATTATTATTATATTATTACGCAGATACTGACCAGCGTTACTATCACACTGTTATTTATCACCTCTTATCTCTAATACTATTATATTATTATTAAGATGTATAAGTAATATGTGAGAGATGTATAAGTAATATGTGAGAGATGTATAAGTAATATGTGAGAGATGTATAAGTAATATGTGAGAGATGTATAAGTAATATGTGAGAGATGTATAAGTAATATGTGAGAGATGTATAAGTAATATGTGAGAGATGTATAAGTAATATGTGAGAGATGTATAAGTAATATGTGAGAGATGTATAAGTAATATGTGAGAGATGTATAAGTAATATGTGAGAGATGTATAAGTAATATGTGAGAGATGTATAAGTAATATGTGAGAGATGTATAAGTAATATGTGAGAGATGTATAAGTAATATGTGAGAGATGTATAAGTAATATGTGAGAGATGTATAAGTAATATGTGAGAGATGTATAAGTAATATGTGAGAGATGTATAAGTAATATGTGAGAGATGTATAAGTAATATGTGAGAGATGTATAAGTAATATGTGAGAGATGTATAAGTAATATGTGAGAGATGTATAAGTAATATGTGAGAGATGTATAAGTAATATGTGAGAGATGTATAAGTAATATGTGAGAGATGTATAAGTAATATGTGAGAGATGTATAAGTAATATGTGAGAGATGTATAAGTAATATGTGAGAGATGTATAAGTAATATGTGAGAGATGTATAAGTAATATGTGAGAGATGTATAAGTAATATGTGAGAGATGTATAAGTAATATGTGAGAGATGTATAAGTAATATGTGAGAGATGTATAAGTAATATGTGAGAGATGTATAAGTAATATGTGAGAGATGTATAAGTAATATGTGAGAGATGTATAAGTAATATGTGAGAGATGTATAAGTAATATGTGAGAGATGTATAAGTAATATGTGAGAGATGTATAAGTAATATGTGAGAGATGTATAAGTAATATGTGAGAGATGTATAAGTAATATGTGAGAGATGTATAAGTAATATGTGAGAGATGTATAAGTAATATGTGAGAGATGTATAAGTAATATGTGAGAGATGTATAAGTAATATGTGAGAGATGTATAAGTAATATGTGAGAGATGTATAAGTAATATGTGAGAGATGTATAAGTAATATGTGAGAGATGTATAAGTAATATGTGAGAGATGTATAAGTAATATGTGAGAGATGTATAAGTAATATGTGAGAGATGTATAAGTAATATGTGAGAGATGTATAAGTAATATGTGAGAGATGTATAAGTAATATGTGAGAGATGTATAAGTAATATGTGAGAGATGTATAAGTAATATGTGAGAGATGTATAAGTAATATGTGAGAGATGTATAAGTAATATGTGAGAGATGTATAAGTAATATGTGAGAGATGTATAAGTAATATGTGAGAGATGTATAAGTAATATGTGAGAGATGTATAAGTAATATGTGAGAGATGTATAAGTAATATGTGAGAGATGTATAAGTAATATGTGAGAGATGTATAAGTAATATGTGAGAGATGTATAAGTAATATGTGAGAGATGTATAAGTAATATGTGAGAGATGTATAAGTAATATGTGAGAGATGTATAAGTAATATGTGAGAGATGTATAAGTAATATGTGAGAGATGTATAAGTAATATGTGAGAGATGTATAAGTAATATGTGAGAGATGTATAAGTAATATGTGAGAGATGTATAAGTAATATGTGAGAGATGTATAAGTAATATGTGAGAGATGTATAAGTAATATGTGAGAGATGTATAAGTAATATGTGAGAGATGTATAAGTAATATGTGAGAGATGTATAAGTAATATGTGAGAGATGTATAAGTAATATGTGAGAGATGTATAAGTAATATGTGAGAGATGTATAAGTAATATGTGAGAGATGTATAAGTAATATGTGAGAGATGTATAAGTAATATGTGAGAGATGTATAAGTAATATGTGAGAGATGTATAAGTAATATGTGAGAGATGTATAAGTAATATGTGAGAGATGTATAAGTAATATGTGAGAGATGTATAAGTAATATGTGAGAGATGTATAAGTAATATGTGAGAGATGTATAAGTAATATGTGAGAGATGTATAAGTAATATGTGAGAGATGTATAAGTAATATGTGAGAGATGTATAAGTAATATGTGAGAGATGTATAAGTAATATGTGAGAGATGTATAAGTAATATGTGAGAGATGTATAAGTAATATGTGAGAGATGTATAAGTAATATGTGAGAGATGTATAAGTAATATGTGAGAGATGTATAAGTAATATGTGAGAGATGTATAAGTAATATGTGAGAGATGTATAAGTAATATGTGAGAGATGTATAAGTAATATGTGAGAGATGTATAAGTAATATGTGAGAGATGTATAAGTAATATGTGAGAGATGTATAAGTAATATGTGAGAGATGTATAAGTAATATGTGAGAGATGTATAAGTAATATGTGAGAGATGTATAAGTAATATGTGAGAGATGTATAAGTAATATGTGAGAGATGTATAAGTAATATGTGAGAGATGTATAAGTAATATGTGAGAGATGTATAAGTAATATGTGAGAGATGTATAAGTAATATGTGAGAGATGTATAAGTAATATGTGAGAGATGTATAAGTAATATGTGAGAGATGTATAAGTAATATGTGAGAGATGTATAAGTAATATGTGAGAGATGTATAAGTAATATGTGAGAGATGTATAAGTAATATGTGAGAGATGTATAAGTAATATGTGAGAGATGTATAAGTAATATGTGAGAGATGTATAAGTAATATGTGAGAGATGTATAAGTAATATGTGAGAGATGTATAAGTAATATGTGAGAGATGTATAAGTAATATGTGAGAGATGTATAAGTAATATGTGAGAGATGTATAAGTAATATGTGAGAGATGTATAAGTAATATGTGAGAGATGTATAAGTAATATGTGAGAGATGTATAAGTAATATGTGAGAGATGTATAAGTAATATGTGAGAGATGTATAAGTAATATGTGAGAGATGTATAAGTAATATGTGAGAGATGTATAAGTAATATGTGAGAGATGTATAAGTAATATGTGAGAGATGTATAAGTAATATGTGAGAGATGTATAAGTAATATGTGAGAGATGTATAAGTAATATGTGAGAGATGTATAAGTAATATGTGAGAGATGTATAAGTAATATGTGAGAGATGTATAAGTAATATGTGAGAGATGTATAAGTAATATGTGAGAGATGTATAAGTAATATGTGAGAGATGTATAAGTAATATGTGAGAGATGTATAAGTAATATGTGAGAGATGTATAAGTAATATGTGAGAGATGTATAAGTAATATGTGAGAGATGTATAAGTAATATGTGAGAGATGTATAAGTAATATGTGAGAGATGTATAAGTAATATGTGAGAGATGTATAAGTAATATGTGAGAGATGTATAAGTAATATGTGAGAGATGTATAAGTAATATGTGAGAGATGTATAAGTAATATGTGAGAGATGTATAAGTAATATGTGAGAGATGTATAAGTAATATGTGAGAGATGTATAAGTAATATGTGAGAGATGTATAAGTAATATGTGAGAGATGTATAAGTAATATGTGAGAGATGTATAAGTAATATGTGAGAGATGTATAAGTAATATGTGAGAGATGTATAAGTAATATGTGAGAGATGTATAAGTAATATGTGAGAGATGTATAAGTAATATGTGAGAGATGTATAAGTAATATGTGAGAGATGTATAAGTAATATGTGAGAGATGTATAAGTAATATGTGAGAGATGTATAAGTAATATGTGAGAGATGTATAAGTAATATGTGAGAGATGTATAAGTAATATGTGAGAGATGTATAAGTAATATGTGAGAGATGTATAAGTAATATGTGAGAGATGTATAAGTAATATGTGAGAGATGTATAAGTAATATGTGAGAGATGTATAAGTAATATGTGAGAGATGTATAAGTAATATGTGAGAGATGTATAAGTAATATGTGAGAGATGTATAAGTAATATGTGAGAGATGTATAAGTAATATGTGAGAGATGTATAAGTAATATGTGAGAGATGTATAAGTAATATGTGAGAGATGTATAAGTAATATGTGAGAGATGTATAAGTAATATGTGAGAGATGTATAAGTAATATGTGAGAGATGTATAAGTAATATGTGAGAGATGTATAAGTAATATGTGAGAGATGTATAAGTAATATGTGAGAGATGTATAAGTAATATGTGAGAGATGTATAAGTAATATGTGAGAGATGTATAAGTAATATGTGAGAGATGTATAAGTAATATGTGAGAGATGTATAAGTAATATGTGAGAGATGTATAAGTAATATGTGAGAGATGTATAAGTAATATGTGAGAGATGTATAAGTAATATGTGAGAGATGTATAAGTAATATGTGAGAGATGTATAAGTAATATGTGAGAGATGTATAAGTAATATGTGAGAGATGTATAAGTAATATGTGAGAGATGTATAAGTAATATGTGAGAGATGTATAAGTAATATGTGAGAGATGTATAAGTAATATGTGAGAGATGTATAAGTAATATGTGAGAGATGTATAAGTAATATGTGAGAGATGTATAAGTAATATGTGAGAGATGTATAAGTAATATGTGAGAGATGTATAAGTAATATGTGAGAGATGTATAAGTAATATGTGAGAGATGTATAAGTAATATGTGAGAGATGTATAAGTAATATGTGAGAGATGTATAAGTAATATGTGAGAGATGTATAAGTAATATGTGAGAGATGTATAAGTAATATGTGAGAGATGTATAAGTAATATGTGAGAGATGTATAAGTAATATGTGAGAGATGTATAAGTAATATGTGAGAGATGTATAAGTAATATGTGAGAGATGTATAAGTAATATGTGAGAGATGTATAAGTAATATGTGAGAGATGTATAAGTAATATGTGAGAGATGTATAAGTAATATGTGAGAGATGTATAAGTAATATGTGAGAGATGTATAAGTAATATGTGAGAGATGTATAAGTAATATGTGAGAGATGTATAAGTAATATGTGAGAGATGTATAAGTAATATGTGAGAGATGTATAAGTAATATGTGAGAGATGTATAAGTAATATGTGAGAGATGTATAACTAATATGTGAGAGATGTATAAGTAATATATGAGAGATGTATAACTAATATGTGAGAGATGTATAAGTAATATATGAGAGATGTATAACTAATATGTGAGAGATGTATAAGTAATATATGAGAGATGTATAACTAATATGTGAGAGATGTATAAGTAATATATGAGAGATGTATAACTAATATGTGAGAGATGTATAAGTAATATATGAGAGATGTATAACTAATATGTGAGAGATGTATAAGTAATATATGAGAGATGTATAAGTAATATGTGAGAGATGTATAAGTAATATGTGAGAGCTGTATAAGTAATATATGAGAGATGTATAACTAATATGTGAGAGATGTATAAGTAATATATGGGAGATGTATAAGTAATATGTGAGAGCTGTATAACTAATATGTGAGAGATGTATAAGTAATATATGAGAGATGTATAACTAATATGTGAGAGATGTATAAGTAATATATGAGAGATGTATAAGTAATATGTGAGAGATGTATAAGTAATATGTGAGAGCTGTATAAGTAATATATGAGAGATGTATAACTAATATGTGAGAGATGTATAAGTAATATGTGAGAGCTGTATAGGTAATATGTGAGAGATGTATAAGTAATATGTGAGAGATGTATAAGTAATATATGAGAGATGTATAAGTAACATGTGAGAGCTGTTTGATTCAGGTTACTCAGATCCTTGTGCTCAGTATTACCTCCCACACATGTGTAATGTAACAGCAGTCTTTTACTACCTTATTTCACAATCCTCATACGGAGCTCTATGTGCATAGTTCACTAGGGGTGAGCTAAAGTTAATATCAAAGCGTCTTGTAACTCCCACGAATAACTTGTCTGTTCTTTTACACTGTTCTATCTCCCTGTAAAACTAATTTCCTAAAGACAAGAAATATATTGAAGCTGCTGTGTTGCATTGTATATTGTAGGAATATAATTTATCTTCAAGGATAGTGGATTTTGAAGTAGTTTTTACTAACCTGTTTTTTTTTTCTGGTAAGAAAGTTGGATTTAAAAAAATGTATATGCATTAGTTTCCAAAATATCTAGTTGCTGTGTAATATTTTGTTCATCTACAATATGAATTTCCCATTCCTTGGAAGAAATGCAAATATGTAAAGCAAAAATAATTTACTAAGCTGCAGGTTTGGAATAGTGGAGATGTTGCCAATAGCAACCAATCAATATCTCCACTTTTTCAAACCCACAGCTTAGTAAATCTGGCCCTTTATGTTTTGGCACTACAGTGGAACATTGGTGGCACTACAGTGGAACATTGGTGGCACTACAATGGTGCATATTATTAACTGGATGTGGGGTATATGAAGAACTGTTGTACAATACCACAGTGGGGCAGTTGTAACAAGCTTTGACATGTAGGATAGCAAACTCAGCCAAACTCATCTCAATAGATATATGTATAAATGTAAGTGGGGTTATAGATGAGATAATTCATAGGTTTAAGGTTCTTTTATAATAAAAAACAAATACAAAATAATTTAACAAATTTAAGTGCATCAACAAAGTAGACCTGCAAATAAAATAATAATTCAATAAAAACTCCAATGAATTTGGTTACAGTTTTAAGAAATGATAAAGAACAATAATTGAGTGGTAGAAGCACATTAAAAAAGAATAAAAATTATAACCTACCCAAAAGGAATGTAACTCCTATAACTAAAAGAAGTTCAGCAAAGTTCTGTATTGCTCTGACAAACCACCCACAGCTCCTCTCATTTATACTCTGTGGTTTACCCCATGGAAATCAACAGGAAAATACAACATATGTTGCCAATTAGGTTGCTACACAGTCAATGAAAGTGTTTCCTCCTGCTGTTCAAACCTGTTATTTGTCAGGTCATCATAAAAATATATATTTTTCATGTTTACTAAGCATCATTTCTGGACGATGTCTCACCGTTAGTGCAGAACTAAAGTGACAGTCTGAGAAATGTCTGAAGATTCGAATCAGGGGGATCAAGTTAAGATAGTAAATAGACCCCACTAAAAAAAGTTTATAAAGGTGATGTAACTATATATATTGACATTTTTCATTAGGATATAAGTAATCCCCCCTTATATCTACTCAGATTTCACAAACCATAGCATCTTGCTATCCTGGCTATCCTGATTTTGACGGGAAGGACCTCCTTACACCTTACAGAGGTCTGTCCCACTATCCTTATCAGTTAAACCTCGCAGGGTAGAGGTAATGAATTAACCATGCATGGCGGCTTTGACTAGGCTGGGGTCCTGGATCCATTTAGTCAAGTGAGTTGGCAGCTATGCCAAAAGTTTTGTGTGGTCTTTAGCCAAACAATTAGTGAGGGGCCAAATAAAACAATGTCATATAGAATATTATATAACTTTCTCACATAGACCTTTTACAACACATATTACAAACCAAGAAAAAAAATATTCATTTATTGATTTACCACGAAAATACATTCGTCGTAATTTTTTTATTATTATTATTTTTTACTTCAATCAATAAATGAATGATTTATTTTCTTAGTAAAGCGATTGGTTGGTAATATATCTCATGTTAGGACTGTATGTAAGCGAAAATCAAACCAAATAAAAAAACAGTGTTAACATATATTCGGTGAAGTTCATTGAACAGATGTTATCGCTGTTTTTTGTTTGAATTTATTTATTGGAAAATCTGTGATAGACAGAGGGGGGACCTTCACGTCAGGACACCCCCCTTGCGGCACTGAACACCGACTCCACAGCTGGGATCCTCCAAGAAACATACTTCTGCTCAAACTCTTTGCTTTCTTTCTAGACCTCCTCCAATCAGCACAACCGATTCCTACCTGAGATACAATAACGACATTAGACTGGATTCACAACGTGGTTTTTTTTTACTTACGCTCCTATTTTTCAGTGCGGAGCTAATGCGCACGTGTAGTAAATATTTTACGCTATCTAAGTAGCGTTTCGTTACGTAGGTTGTGTACATGCTGTCTTTAAAGACCGCATGTACACAATCTACATAAGGAAGCACTAGTAGGGATGGGTCCCAGGGATGTGGGGAGTGACGGGAGCCCTCTCTCCTCTCACGCGCGAACTTACAGACCTGGGTGTCTACGGAACGCGCACGAAGGTCCGGATCAGGCCCCGTGATTCTAAGTACTCCAGAAAGGTAGAAATTGCTGTTTCCTTTTACCAAGACAGGGCCCCTGTGGTCTGCCCACTGCAGCCGCTGTGTCTGCTGCTCCTGTAATCTGCCATCAGAGACTAATGACAGCACCGAGGCGTAAGTAGAGAACTGATACCCTGTAGCCTCCATTCAGCCATAGAGTGTCCGCCAGTCAAAACAGCACCATTCACAATAACGATAATCATCATCATAATAAAAAAACATTGAAAGAGAAAACAAATAATCTCTCAGCGCACAAGTGGCAGCCATTGTGTGAAGGTGAGAGGCAGCTGTAAAGGCCATATCAGATTACGCCCAATGTGACGGTGTAATTATTAGGGGACTAGGAGAGATAGTGTGTCCACGAGTAATGAATAGGTTTCTATCGATGATTGCTTTCAGTATGTAATACTCTTTTGTTGGCGTACTCTTGTCGGTTCAATGAGTTGTTCCTATGGTAACGTAACGGTATTACACAGACAGGAGTTTGTGACACTGGTAAACAGGAACAAATAAGAGCACTGGTGATTTTCAAGGTTACCTATGAAAATAGAAAATCATTTTCTCAGATATATAGATGGATGCAGTTGATAATAATTGACATCTTTCACAAGGTTTTTTTGCTTTTTTATTATTTTTATTTTTTTTGATTCATAAGAATTATGAGCAATGAGGGTCATTTATGAACACTTGTGAAAAGCATAAATTCCTGCTACAACCATGGCAACTAATAATCAAACAATATGGCTTTTATTTCCTATTTACAACCCTAGAAGTAGCACTTGTACTTTTCTTATAGAACAGGTGGATGGCGGGATTGGGTGACGGGTCAAAGCTACATACAACCTTTAACTTATTACCATTAGATAACCTTTAAAGGTAATTAATCATTAGTATGGCATACATGGTGCCTTTTATCTTATCTAGGACTTTATGGATGACACTAGAAAGCTTGATCAGGCGAGGAAATAGTATGAAATATGGGGTAGGTTTCACCAAAATGTTTCATGCTCATCTCACACCCTCATCTGCGGAGCCATCCGATTGGTACTGAAGTCACAGAATGTAGGTGGGACAGAGGCAAATTGATGTCCTCGCTCAGGGCCTGATTCAGACTTAAGAAGGAGATTAAAATTAAGAGAGAAAAGTTACTTCTGGGCTAAACCATGGTAATTGCAGGGGAGTCAAGTTAATTGAATTTTTTACATACAGAAATATATCTTTGAATTACTTACTGCACACAGTACTTACTATTATACTGTTATTTATCACCTCTCATCTCTAATACTATTATATTATTATTATTATATCATTACACAGATACTGACCAGCGTTACTATCACACTGTTATTTATCACCTCTCATCTCTAATACTATTATATTATTATTATTATATTACACAGA
>WWET01001148.1:329890-344991 GCA_011038615.1 Limnodynastes dumerilii
GATGATCAGTGAGTGTTTCCCCTGCATCACCGGCGCTTCACTCGTATGTGAAGCGCCGACGATGCAGTAAAATAGTCGCGCATGCGCCGTACACGCACGGCGCATGCGCAATGGGTACCTGCCTCACGGAGCGGTGGCATAAGGAATCAAGTTGATTCCTTAATGCCTTTTTTTTTATTCTTAGCGATCCCCCTGAACCACCAATGTTTCCCCCCTTTTTATCCACTGAAGCACCAATGACAAGAGGAGATTCAGACCTATATAAAATGATTATATATATATATTCAGACATATACGGTATATATTATCATTTTATATAGGTCTGAATCCCCTCTAGTCTTTGGTGCTTCAGTGGATAAAAAGGGGGGAAACATTGGTGGTTCAGGGGGATCGCTAAGAATAAAAAAAAAGGCATTAAGGAATCAACTTGATTCCTCATGCCACCGCTCCGTGAGGCAGGTAACCATTGCGCATGCGCCGTGCGTGTACGGCGCATGCGCGACTATTTTACTGCATCGTCGGCGCTTCACATACGAGTGAAGCGCCGGTGATGCAGGGGAAACACTCACCGGACATCGTGAGTCTTCACGATGAAGGTGAGTGTTTATAAATCTGGGGAGTGAAGTGTCCAGGCTCGCTGCGATGATAAGCGAGCCTGGATCACTATCACTCCCCAGATTTATGCGGTGTCTGTAAATAGAGCCCTATATCTGGATTGGCTGCAAGGACATCCAATCAGGTAGCATGGAAAGTCAGCAACAATCTCATTGAATGGCTTCTAAGTCCATATATTGAGTCCAGTAATTACCACATCACTCTGCTGTCACCTGGTACCACAAACCTATCTTCCCAATGTCCTCCACACCCATTATCTGTCACTTGGGAAAAACATCTATCTAGAAATGTTAGCTTCTTACAACGCTTGAATGGTGCTTTGTCACAGACCATTTATTTTATGTAGTGTGCCTTGTGTGAATTACAGACCTCTCACTCTCATTGGACCTTATAGATAGGTAGCTGACTGTGTGCTTCAGAAAATGGGACGTGCTCTGTTTTCCTGTCCTATGTAGATACTTCAATCACCGATTCTTATACTATTGCTATTATTGTATTAGTGACTGATTGCCATTTATATTACCCGTGTTATATTAGTGTGCCAATAGGATGTTGAAGCAGACAAAGCTGCGTTAAATAAAGTAATGATGAAAATGTAGTTATCACTAGTAGTTCAGTAAAAATATCAGTAAGTTATTTAATGCTGAGAGCGGGTTGCAATGTGACACATAGCACACATAGCTTGATAATGTTGAGGTTCTTTGTTAATGTATAGTACAAGGATATGAGACCATGACGAGATGATTCAGAAATTACCTTATCGCAAGAAATAAAATGATATTACAAAAGCATTAGATCACTACTCAACGGCCACTGCTCTTTTTATTATCTTTGGAGAACTGTGTATCAGGTACAGTACACGATGTGTACCAGGGACAGTACAAGATGACGCATGTGTCACTAAGGTGAGCCTTCCAGACTGCTGTATACAAACTCTTCTTTGCAAACTCTTACTGCAGTTCTATAGTGTCCTTAATATAAAGAAAGCCTTTCACATCTTGAGATATCATATTATGGGCTCCGTTTACTATAAATGTGCCAGCGAATGTTAATTATCAGAGCACCTCGCAGCGAGCCTTGCATCTTTGTTCGTAAAATGTATGAATATTTACCCCTCCGGCAAAGTCCCGCGATGGTCTGCGGGGCTTTCGCCAGAGACGTTTGGGTAAGCTCGTAATTAAAGTCCCGGCGCATGCGCAGTGGATGACTTTTGGGACTTGAAATTTTTCAAGTTCCAAAAGTTAAATACAGTGCGCAAGCGCAGGACAGGTGAGAAATTCTTTATTTTACTTTTTATCTAAATATTCAAATTCTCCATTTATTTATTTTATTTTTATTGTTTTATTTGATTAATATGCACACACGCGGTATTCCTGCGGTCTCCTTATACATACTTCCTTTCCTCTCCCTAATAACAGATATTAGAGGGAGGAAAAGGGGGATCTATGGGGAGACCGCAGGAATAGTATCAGCGATACTTTGTAAATTCAGCTATTAGCTGGCCCACATTTATTAGAGCGGGTCAGCGATGCTATGCGGCAATGCTAATGATCGCCATGGTTTCCATGCATTGTAAATGGCGATGCCTTCATTTTCAGAAGATAAAGACCGTTTTCAGGTGAGCCCAAGAACACAGCAGAGACTCATACAAGTAGATCCGCCGTATAGGTCTTTTATTTATTTTTCTAAGCACAAAGGTCACTCTTATAACTGCGCTCTTGTTAATTTATGCAGTGTACACTTGACAACTTTTAGGATCCTCCTCTATAACACCCTGGAGGGAAGGTGTGTCACCATAGTCCTCACCCCTTACCACAAAATTCCGTAGGAAGGTAGAATGTCAGCTACTCTCGTGGGAATTCCTCAAAACCCAAAGCTGTAAGTAATTATACTTACTAATTTACTCTTATTTACTAATTGGGGGAATTATTTAACAAGGCAGCTGAATGAAAGGAAAGCATATAATCATCAATTCTTCACCTCTCTCTCTCTCTCACAAAACAAGGTATGTGTCTGACAAAATAAAAGCCAGAAATACTGGGATTCTGGGATTCCTGAGCTCATTCACCCTACACTTTCTGTGTAATCCTTTCTTTACATATTTGCAGCTTAACACGTTTATAAGACATTATTACAGACTTTCTGAATTTCCATTATTTTGTTCTCCTCCCGTTCCAGTGAAGGAGAGCAGGAGCTGTTAAATATACTTTTCCCCATCAACATAATGTACTATGTGATAGTCATAAATGGTGAAATCTATCTGACATTTAGTGGAGTACATAGTGTAAAAGTGGTTGAGCCTTGACGTTTTTAACATCTTTTTTTAGTCAACTCTTTAAGAAGATGTCTCATAATATTTGTCACTTAGTTCTGGTAGAGCCGGGAACTTTTTCATGCTGAGTCTGTTGGTTTAAATGACAATATGGGCAGATGGTATACATGCAGCAGTATGTTGTATATTAATCAGTATTAGTAAACCCTGTGCTTAATGTAACAATTTCATCACTTTCAGACACAGAAAACAAATAAAATGTGTTTATTTGCAAAAATAGTTACAAGTTTTTTGTGACCTATTGCAAGTGTGCTAAACCATCATCTGTCACCCACATAACAGCTGTAAGGACCAGATTTACTAAGCTGCATCTGACTGATGCGTTTGAAAAAGTATTGCGTTCTACGGGCCTCATTCACTAAGCTCGATTTGGGCTAATTGCCTTAAATCGTGTGATTTTTAGCTTAAAAATCGCCAAAGTGTATTCACTAAGCTAAAAATCACACGATTTTGCGTTTTTTTTAATCGCGGTTCCGACATGTGATTCTATAGTGACAGGACCCTCTCCTGTGATTCTATAGTGACAGGACCCTCTCCTGTGATTCTATAGTGACAGGACCCTCTCCTGTGATTCTATAGTGACAGGACCCTCTCCTGTGATTCTATAGTGACAGGACCCTCTCCTGTGATTCTATAGTGACAGGACCCTCTCCTGTGATTCTATAGTGACAGGACCCTCTCCTGTGATTCTATAGTGACAGGACCCTCTCCTGTGATTCTATAGTGACAGGACCCTCTCCTGTGATTCTATAGTGACAGGACCCTCTCCTGTGATTCTATAGTGACAGGACCCTCTCCTGTGATTCTATAGTGACAGGACCCTCTCCTGTGATTCTATAGTGACAGGACCCTCTCCTGTGATTCTATAGTGACAGGACCCTCTCCTGTGATTCTATAGTGACAGGACCCTCTCCTGTGATTCTATAGTGACAGGACCCTCTCCTGTGATTCTATAGTGACAGGACCCTCTCCTGTGATTCTATAGTGACAGGACCCTCTCCTGTGATTCTATAGTGACAGGACCCTCTCCTGTGATTCTATAGTGACAGGACCCTCTCCTGTGATTCTATAGTGACAGGACCCTCTCCTGTGTTACTATAGTGACAGGACCCTCTCCTGTGTTACTATAGTGACAGGACCCTCTCCTGTGACACTATAGTGACGGGACCCTCTCCTGTGATACTATAGTGACAGGACCCTCTCCTGTGATACTATAGTGACAGGACCCTCTCCTGTGATACTATAGTGACAAGATCCTCTCCTGTGACACTATAGTGACAGGATCCTCTCCTGTGATACTATAGTGACAGGACCCTCTCCTGTGACACTATAGTGACAGGACCCTCTCCTGTGACACTATAGTGACAGGACCCTCTCCTGTGACCCTATAGTGACAGGACCCTCTCCTGTGACACTATAGTGACAGGACCCTCTTCTGTGATACTAGTGATAGGACCCTTTCCTGTGATGCTATAGTGACGGGACCCTCTCCTGTGATTCTATAGTGACAGGACCCTCTCCTGTGATGCTATAGTGACGGGACCCTCTCCAGTGATGCTATAGTGACGGGACCCTCTCCTGTGATACTATAGTGACAAGACCCTCTCCTGTGATACTATAGTGACAGGACCCTCTCCTGTGATACTATAGTGACAAGACCCTCTCTTGTGACACTATAGTGACAGGACCCTCTCCTGTGAGTTCTTAGATCATATGATAAGGTGTAAAATGAGATTTCACAACCTTATCATACATGCAAAAAAGAGCAGATTACATCCACGCCCCTTCACTGAACAAACCACGCCCCCTTCACAGACACGCCCCATTAAAAAATGTTGGAGGGTTGCTGGCATATCCTCACCTCTGGATCGGGCCTTCAGAATTTTTTAAATATTATATAATATAGATTTTTTATGCAATATTCACATTTATCTTTAGTCTTTAGCCATGCACAGTGTGCATGTTTTAGGCTTATTGCAGCAATAGTTAGATTTAGGCCATATCAGGCACAATTTGCGATTACCGGATCTTGTGCCTGTTGTGTGCGGACAAGAATTAGATTGACTTAATTGCCTGCTATTTTCTGTCATTCAGGATAGGATGCAGGAAGGTGTCTTGCAAGTCCGGGAGCTCTCACCAAGACTCAGTAATCTTCCTGAAGTTACAGGACACTTGGCAAGTAGGGATTAGTCTAGACAAAATGAATTTAATACTGTTTAAGCCATGAAAAAGAGTTGTAGAACTGCATTTAGGTTTATGATAGGTAATAGACATCCTTAAATGCAAAATACATGTTATGAAGCCCGATTTGGGAATGAAGCAGCAAGTGAGAGATACTTTCAGGCTTATACAGAAATACAAAGCGGGAAACCATTGAAGGTGTAAAATTGCTTTTGGGTAATACTTTATTTTAAAACAAATGTGCGATAACACTGTAAAAGGCAGGTTTTGGAAAGGAATTATTTTGTTTTAAGGTGTGAAGATTGTTTTAAACTATAAAACAGACAGAATCTGATGTATTGCCATCTTTTTGATGTGTTTAATTGTCTGTCAATATGACACTAACTATCGTAAAAAAGTGTGAACGAAAAAATGAAAATCAAATATCTGCTTTTATTCTGGTATTAAATGAAAAAATAAAATAAAACAACTAAAAGTAACTTTTTCCCCTTTTGGAGAGTTTTTTTGTTAGTATATTTTATATGATGATCACTCACCATCAACTTGCTGAATCATAGCCCAACCTCTGGGAGCTCCACCGATCTGAAAAGACTTAGCGGTGTCTCCCCTGGAATGTGTCACGTGGAACATCTCATAACTGAACAATTTAGATAAAGGTTGCAGTCAGAATTGCAACTAGATATAAAGACAATGGACGGGATTAGTGGCATAACTGCCGTGGGTTCAGGAGGAATGACCTGTTACAGGGTCCGGAGGAGAGGAGGGCTTGTGGCAGCAGCCTACCCTGTATCTACGGCGGTCAGCTGTCATGGCTGTCAGCTTAGGCAGTCTGTGAGTGCTTAGCACATTTTATAAGCCCATTGCCAGCACGTGACAGCTTAGCATTGTCCGCGGTGGACTGGGGTGGGGCATGGCAGACAGAGGACAGCGCTAAGCTGTCAGGTGCTGCATCCCATCCATACTTACACCCCGCTTCTTGCTATGGGGTGCGACCCTTGAACAGGTTCCAATTTTTTCCTCGCTTTTTTTTTTACTCTCGGATGAAAATTCATCCATTCTACCCAATTATATGGGTTAGGCTTTTGCATGCCAATTCAAGCCACCATTTTACATGTGCAAGAGTCAATAAAAGGAATGTCGGGCACAGATGTCAAAAATCTGTATGAAACAGTGGTGAGTTTGCCCATAGCAACCAATCATTTCTTATTTAACTATTGCATTTTAGAGAATGTCAGATAGAATCTGATTGGTTGCTATGGGAAAACTCTCCACTGTTTCAAAACTCACAGCTTAGTAAATCTGGACCTAGATCTCAAATTGCGGAGGCTAACGTGTGGTATTTAAGCATAGTTCTGGATTCAGAAAATTGCAGTATATTTTTCTACTTATATTTTAATAGACAGAAGAGAAAACATACACAGTAACGCCAATTCACTTACAGATTTTCCAAGTCGTGGAGCAAAAAAAATGTGAAGTACGGACGCCATTAAGTCTTCAGCACTGACGTGATTGGTAACAAATGGCACTGCCTTTATAGTGATGTACACAGCCTCTTTCATTCCTAATGCACCGTTATTCATCTTTCCATGTATTTGTATGAAGTTCTCTTACAATAATTGCTGCATGAATCACCGGCAGAAAACATTTTAGGCTGTAATTAGGTAATCGAGCATATTAAAGTATTTCATATCCTCAACAGCAAAATGCTTGTAATTTGTGTCTAATTGTCTACCAAAGTTGTATCCTTGCTTTTATCATTTGTATCAGTTTTTGTTTAATTTGGTAATTGTCTGGATATTCTTTGTACTTTGGATCATGCATTTATCAGTATTTATCAGGTGAATAAATAGATGTCTGCGGCACTGTAACTGTAACAGGACTGTTTTTTAGCACTTATAATTCCATGTAAAGCATGTTTGCCTGTTATGTGACACAAATATGTGTAACTAAACAAGTACAAACAGGACAAAAGACAAAAAAAAATAAAAAATAACATAAATCAATACAACAGCTAATGTCACAATTGTCAACAGTTTTAGGTGCTACAGTGGCAAACAATGCAGATTTTTTTCCAACAAGGTTTTCACAAGAGCAAAACTCCCACAAAGTGCAATCATATTGGTGCAAATAAGGTATAAAGTAATTAAAGATTGATGAATAATGATAAAACGGGACAACATTCTCACCCTAATTTGTTTTCATTCATTTATTCCTCATTTTTGTTGTGTTATTTCATATTTGGTGTGATGCTGGCATAGGCTGAGGAGACACACAACAGCTTCTTGTTTTTATTATTATTATAATGAATCATTTATTTATTTTGTCTGCAGTGCCGTACAAAATACAACGACAAAATACAGTACAGACATACAGTGCAGGGACAGCATAGTACATAATAATATGCAATAATATAATATAAATATAAAAATATCACAAAAATACAAAAAAGTGAGGCAAGCACAGACAGCAAGGCTTAATGCGAGGTGTCAAGCTTTGCAGATCAGGGTGGAGGGGATAGAGCGCAGTGAGAATATGAAAGGGAGCCACCAGGTGGGGATGGGGTAAAAGGGTAGCAGAGGGGGACAAGAGGGTATGAAGTGAGTGAGGAGTGGTGGAGGAGGGAACAACACTAGCATGAAGGGCCCTGCTCATGTGAGCTAACACGCTAAGTGGAAGGGAAGAACTTACAGAAGACAGAAGGGGATAGAAATGGACTGCTGGTGTGAGCGGATGAGTGGGGGAAGGAAGGAGAAGAAGGGATAGATGGAGGATGCAGTGAAGATGGTAAGTGGGGGAGGGGTAGGCTAGTCTGAACAGGTGCATTTTGAGTGAGCGCTTGAAGACCTGCAATGTGGGGGAGAATGCAGAGCTGCAGCACAAGAAAAGTCCTGGACATGGGCGTGAGATTTGGTATCAGTAGGGAGGACAGACAGCGGGGTTAGCAGAACAGAGAGCATAAAGAAGAGGAAGCCAGTGGAGGGTTTGACATTCTTACTTGTGGAATTAAGTTTTTATTGTGTACAAATTGCAAATGCACAGCAATATTTTGTCAGGATGATACCAGGTAACCCTAGCTTTGGCTAGACATATATTAAATCTAGTCACCAGTAAACTATCTATCAGCGGATGCCCTTCCCACAACAACAATCCCTTTATTTAAATGATTTCACTAATACGCATACGTATGCAACTGAGACAAACCCAGGACTGTACGGAACCACTATGTACTGTATGGTAAAGATTGGAATATGTGCGTCTATTTAGGAAGGCAGTTAATGTGTCCTTTTCATTCCTGTCTGGGTCTAAACGCCGTCCCCAGATAATCCTATGTAAAACTACAGGCTTGAAATAGTTGACAGAGTAAATTGACCTGGAATTAACATTCTATCAGTAATAGTAAGTCTTTATACTAATCTTGTGGAGTGCAAAGATCATCCCTATGGAAAGACTCAGTAGTTTGTTATAAGGTTCATTTTGTAAGCATAGGCTCGATAGCAATGATCCAGTGAGAAAATTGAAGGGATTAGTTAATAAAAAGCTTATACAACAATCTAGCCAGCTTGGGAACTATAAAAGGTCTTAGATTGCATTAAACTCAAATGTGATACACATATAGTCCAATCAGATATGTTATAGTACAGGCCTAGAAAACCTGTAGGTGTTGTGAAACTACAAATCCCATCATGCTTCACCAGGGATGTAGTTGCCGCTGTGGCAACCCCATTTTCAACATTGAAGCAACTGACAGCTTAATCGTGGCTGTATCATTACCAAAGGCATTTAAATGAAGAATGCAATTTTTAACAGTTTTATTGCGACAAGATATCTGTTCCTGGTCAGGGTTAGGCTGCAGGGGAAGGAGGGTTAAAGTTAGACTGTGGGACAGGGATGGTTTGAGTTAAGCTGTGGAGAGGGAAGGGTTAAGGTTAGGTTGCAGGACAGGGAAGGTTAAAGTTAAGGTTAGGCAGGGTTAAGGTTAGTCTGTAGGGTTGAGGACTTTTAGGGTTAGAAAAGGTTGATGTTAGGCTGCAGGATGATGATGATAAGTGTTAGGGGAAAGTTAAGGTTAGGGTTTGGACAGCGTTAAGGTTAGGTTGCGGGAAGGGTATGGTTAGGGTTAGGATGAAGTAAACTTACCTGTTGGAGTCTTCGTAGAGACAGTAGTCATGGAAGTTTACTGCTGGGAGTTTAGGCTGTAAAACTATACCTGTCGTCACTTCAGAAAATGATCAGAGTCTTCAGAGTCTTAGGTCAGGCTGCGGGGAAGGGAGGGTTAGGGTCAGGTTGCTGAGAAAGGAGGGTTAGGGTCAGGCTGCGGGGAAGGAATAATGGAAGGGGAGAGTTAGGGTAAGGATTAGGGTAATGGTTGGGGTTAAATTGATACTTACCATTTGCAGCAGTGTCTTCAGTCTTCCGTGGATTGATTGCTTTGCCTCTGCGAGAGAACGGTTCTTTTGAAAAAGGGGCTTCATAGAGGCGACCCACACCCTTTCACATCACAGCGCCAAAGGTTACCTGCACTTGCTCTAGTGCCACCTTACACTTGCTATGTGGCAGAATTACCATTTAGCATCCCAGCATGCTCTATGCCATGCAATGCACACACAATAATAATGTACATAATACTGCACTCTTATAACAGCATTCCACGTATCATCCCACCTTACATCCATCAATTGCTCTATGCACAAAGGAACCCGAAATCCTGCAGGCTTATTTGCCATGTAGTAAAGTGTATGATACAAGAACAAAGACTGACATCCCTGTTGTCATTGAGGATGCTCAGCCAGTTGAGACTGAGTCACTGCTTCATTGATTACGGACCTCACACTCCTGGGAAACCAAGGATATGTCAGAGGGGATAGAAAATACTGTAAATTATAGATCAGGAGAGAGGAACATTAAGTAATGCTGCCCATTTATAGCTGTGTGGGTGCCATTCACTCCACAATCACTGGTAGCTCACACCTGCCTATAGAAAGCAGTTTACAGACTTTGCAAAGGTACTGAACAAATACTGAATAAATGCACATTATTATTGTAAAGATCCCAATTTTCTAAAAAAAAAGAAACCTCTTATTCCCTTATTGCTCATAACATCCATTGAGCACTGTGCATACTTAGATCTATATCCGATCCCATCTGATTACCATTTATGGCCTGAAGAAAAAAAACCATACAAACAGTAGGGTTATGTAGGTCATGTATGGAAGCCATTGATTGATTTCCAACTTTAGGGCAAAATATATTGTCTAGATGTAAGTCCAGGAACATTGCAGGGAGAGAAAAAAATGGTAACTAGCCGTCTAAGGATCAAATGCGGTTTGCAAATGGAAAATAACAGATACTCTGCAGCAGATAAGAAGCAAGAGATATGGAAAAGCTGGGAGGGGAGATAATCATTCTCAGTATCATATTCTAAATAATTCTGCTCTCACAGTGGGATTCTTCTTTACTGTAAGGTTTTATTTGAAAGTCTGGTATAATCCTGTAATGCATCTTTATTTGGAATTTCCGTGATCCTTTACAGCGATGTTACGCGTTAGTTAGGATGCATTTTAAAGGTGTTATTATGTATTTCCCTTGTCCAGGGCTGGAATGTAACAAGCTCAGACCCCATACCAAGTCTGGATGGGCGGGACTGGGGGGCGGAGCTGGATAAGCTTGGGCGGGGGCGCGATTGTCTGCTGATAGAAGCTGTCATTGGCTGCTCTGCTCCTCGCAATGTATTTATAAACAGCACTTATCCATGCAGTGCCAAGCGCTATTTTAAGATGCCAGTCTCTGACAGCTTGCTTACAGTACAGGGTTGCCATGGGCCTCCCTCTCCTCTGGGCCCTGTAGCAGCCGCACCCCTTCTTGCCCTTATAGTTATGCCCATGCTCTTGTTCTATTGAGCGCACTCTAAAGTTAGTATAGACATCTATTATCTGGATGCCAGTGCTAATTAACCAGTTTGATTAACCTCCATTGTTTTATTTGAGATAAGAAATGATCTTGCTATGTTTTCTGAAGACAGAATTAAAGGACTTCTGAAACAATTAAATTTAATGGGAATCCTCCCAATGCATTCATTATGTGTACAGTGACAGTGAAAGAGAGTGTGTGCCAGTGAAAACCACCCATCACTGCACCAAGATGTAATTTGTAGAGTTGGCTTCAATGTGACTATATAATGATTTGGAAAATGACAGGCCACATGTCCGCTGTCTAGGGGAATGTTGTGTTGTCCTGGTTGCTGGTACTTTTGACATGTGTCCCAATTACTGCATGATTTGGTATTTCCAATGCACCGTCCTCCTGTATGCTTGTGAGGTTGTAAATGTCATCACACTAATTCTTATGAACATGCTGGGTTCACCCAGAATGTGAGACTAAAGGCAAAAGAGGTGCAAGGGTGGACCTGGCAAAACGAGGAACGAGAGGTTTAGCATAGAGGGGAATTTTATATGCTGTGTGTCTTACTTATCTTGGGGTAGATCCTGAACTACGTGTGTGCGTACGTATTTTAGCGGTGCGTATTTTCGTACACGTAAGGTCAATACACTCCCCACGGCACACCCCTTGCACGGACGTATTTTCTCTAATTACGCGACCCAAACTCTACCTTAACTTTTCCTAACGTAACAGAATACGTCCGCTAACGTGCGTACAGACTACGCGAACGTACGCAGCTTAGCACGCCCATACTGTACACTTTAAATACCACCCCCCGCCTACTTCACGTAAAACGCACGTATTGGTCAGTAACGTAAATTTGGCACGCCCACACGTAAGTATTTACGTTTGCAATACGTGAATTCTCCATACGTTTCAAAATACGCTACGTGAATGTGCGTATTTTCTGCGGAGCGCATGCGCAGTGCGTACAAATCTGCGAATTTACGTGTCCGCCACACGTAAATTCGCGGAAATGCGTAGTTCAGGATCTGCCCCCTTGTGAGTATATATTTTTATGTATGATTTTTTAGACATTTATGTATATGAATCGTGTGTCCATTTTATTGGTCTTTATGCAATGGGCACAAAAGTCACAAAATCACATAAGTCTTCTCTTAATGATGCTAAAGAAAATGTTTGTTTTTTTTAATTATTGTTGATAATCTATTATAATCAGATGAACTGGTGTGCACCATTAAGAGCAGATCTCTGGAGACATTTTATTTGGTTTCAAAAAAAGTCTAAGATCAGCTCTCTTGGTCAAAATAATGAACAAATCTATTCAGGTGACCAACAAGGGCCTCTTTACCTGTACAAACTGCTAATTAGTATGTGGAAAAGAAACATTAAGGGAAAAATAATACATTATTTATCTATATACTTATAAATTTATATAAATATGTTAAAAAAAAAAAAAGAATAATAGAAATAATTATAATAATAATAATAATTACCGGTATTATTATTATTATTATTACAAAAGTACAAAACTTATTTCGGATTCTGTAAATCTTTTTTTCCCAAAGTGGTGCTTGACCTCATTTCTTGCCAGGTAACTTGTACTCAGAAAAAACAGGTTGAGAATTGCTGAATTACCTGATGTTTGAAAAACATTTTTCTCTTTAATAAAGGTGGTTACCGTAGTAACTGATGGTTAGAAGCTCCGGAACAGAGTATTTTGTACCTAATTGAATGGGTCATGTTGGAGGTTCTGCGTACAACAAGATGGCGGACTCCACCCCCTATTCACAGCTGAGAGCAGCAAATATCATTTTAATGCCTATTTATATTGTGCCACCCAGAAAACAGCCATCTCCAAAAACCCTGGGATATAGATGAAATATAACTGTTATTATGTGTAGTTATCATAATAGTTATTTCCAGAAAAGATAAATTAATGGCTGTTGTTAAAAATAGGGTCAGCAATTTAGCAAAAAACTCCTCAGGAGTAATCTTCCCTTCATATATCTGCTATATTCAGGCCCTGGAACTGACAGAAAGGAGAATAACCTCATTTTTAATTAAAACAGCAATGTAATAATACATTTCACAATGTGCAGCCGGGCCCCTGAGACTGCATTGTATTGATGTGGAGAAGGCTGAATTCTGAGGTGAGCTGGGTGATGCAAATAACTCTTGTTTCTCCATTGGGGTAAAGCTCCGTTTCCTGGGGCTCAGTCAGACTTGACTTCTTAACCTCACAATGGAAACGTTATGACTTTTTAAAGAAGAGTTATCTTCCCGGCTGGTTTGTAACTTTTCATAACAACAGCAATGTTGTTTATTTGGTCTTTGGTAAAATAAAGTTTTTCAAATAATAAGTAATAAGGGCTGGATTTACAGCACCGGATGTATTGCGTATACTGTTTTTGACTACTATTCATGTGTACTCAATGTTTACATAATCTACAATCTGAAAGACTGCATATACGCAATATATGTATCGAAAAGATACGTAGATTACGTAAAAAATTGATCACGCTGCGCGGGTTTAAAAAACGGTAAACACCGGACGTATATGCTATACGTCCGGTGCTGTAAATCCAGCCCTAAAAGCCATAAACGGAATTGATCCGATGCATATCTGAAGCTGTTTAACGCGCTATCAGTATTTGAAGCTATAAGAACGACTCTGTCTATTTTCTATTGGATATTTTAAAGGACTTTGAGCCGGATTCACAACCCCGTAATTTTTAACATATGTGCTTAATTTTCCGATTCTAGCTACTACGCATGCATAGTAACTATTTTACGCTATCTACGTAGCATTTCGTTTCGTTTTACGTCAGCGGAAAGCGTAAAATCGCTCGCGTGCGTAGGTCTGGATCTGGACCAATCTCTGCATCCATAGCATTGTTGGGCATATCTATATCTCTATTTCTTATCTCTATGATTGGACAATTAAAATAACTTTCTAATATATTTTTATGTAACCGGTTTACCTGTCTGTCTGTCACTTAAAAAAATACAACGAAAAATTGGGTTACATGATGCCAAGTGATGTGACAACAAATCTATATAGACTTCCATACCAGTCATAACGCAAGGAGAAACCTTCATTACTCGTTGTGTAGCAACCGGTAATCTCTATAGGAACTGACTGTGGCATTTTCCTGTCACTTTCACTTTAGCATTTTCAAAATAGGGAGAAAGTGTTTTATTTTATTTTTCTTGCTCTCTAATTCTATGGTTTTACATTATTACATTATTACATGTAAAAGACTTCAGCCTTTTTATTTTAACACTTTTTTCTCACTTGTAACATTCACAAATATATATGTAGAGTAAATGTGACAAAATACGGGATGTGTGACAAGGCGTGACATTGGCTGTGTAGCACAGCACACGTTATTGTTCTCTGCTGTCAGTCATTCACTATATGAGGTAGAGCAAAGATGAAGGCTGCGTTGTCTATCAGAAATGTTGCTATGTAGCTACCTGGGGCTAGATTTACTAAACTGCGTAAAAAGAACAATGTAGATGTTGCACATGGCAACCAATCAAATTATATCTCTCACTTACCTATTACATACTAGAGAATGTCACCTAGAATCTGATTGGTTGCTATGGGAAACATCTCCATTTTCCCTTTTCCACAGTTTAGTAAATCTAGCCCCCTATCTCAATGAAACCATGGTTACCAACTTATGCAAGTAAGTATCAGGGGCATTGATATAGCACTACGAAGGCGCTGCACCAAAGGGGTGTGTCCTGTGAATAGCCCCACCCATGGGTGTGTCTATCATGGCCAGGAAAACTATAAGTGGGGGATAGCAGGTTTGAATAAGACAAAGGTATTCCTTTATATTGTATGATGAGCTTTATACTTGTCTGCGATGGACAGTCTGCTCCCTAAGTGTTCTGGAGACAAAATAGCGGCATTTAAATAACGCCCTTATATTAAAAAATATTAGCCAACTGCATGATTCATATATGAACATGTGTGTATAAATATACATAGAAAATACAAATACAATGAAAAGGTATAGACTAATATTTCCTTTATGCTTTTGTGCTAAGTCTCTACACCTCA
>WWET01001148.1:359249-383532 GCA_011038615.1 Limnodynastes dumerilii
GAACCGGCTTCATACTCTGCTAACTTATTCATTTCTTTGTGTCTTCTACAGGCACGGTGTTACTGTTATTCTTTACTCAAAATAAATACACTTATATTTAAGTGGAGCGACTCAGTAAATGTCACTTTTCTATAGATGCCGTCAGTTTTATGGTCAGTAATTTGTTCTGGCAAAAGTCAGGAACAAAATGTAGTTTGTATAAAATGGTTGGTGTTTGTGAAGGGAGGCGTCATCATCAGAAGGGAGGCGTCATGTATCCCATCAGAAGGGAGGCGTCATGTATCCCATCAGCCTCTGGGGTGGAGACAACCAATATTTGCACTAACTTAGCATCAGGGATATGGTTATGGAGATCACGCACTAGTTTAATTACTATGGGCTGGATCCAGACTTAAGTAAGTGCTTGAAATGAATTACTCCTGGGCTAAACCACGATGTTTGCAGGGGAGTCATATATCCTGGATTGGTTGTTGTATCTGCAAACATATTATAAGATAACTCTAAACCAGCATCCTTTGTATATCTGCGAGGCGATCACTGATGATGGTACTCAATGACTTTATAGAAAATGTATTTCTTTAAATAGTTCTAATATAATATATTTATTATGTACTATAACATTTTCCTTTAAAAGATAACATAACGGATTACCAATGATAAAATACAGCACTCAGACAGAACAAATCAAGTGGTTGGAACGAAGATCAAGTCAGTTTGTTTGATAATATTGTGGTTTGTGTCTGTGGGCATTGAACCTGCCGACACTGAAATACAGACAGAACATTAGCTCAGTAAATGGCATTTTATTGTTAAAGTTATTTTCTTATGAACAGCAGAATAACTCAGCTTTATACATTGCCTTTACAGCAAGACATGGAACTATGTCACGGGGTAGCGTCCAAGAATTTTTTGTTAATTCTTAGAGCTAGATTTACTAAGCTGCGGGAATGGAAAAGTGGAGATGTTGCCCATAGCAACCAATTCGATTTTAGCTTTCCCTTTCCTATAACATACTAGAAAATGTCAGCTAGAATGTAATTGGTTGCTATGAGCAACATCTCCTCTTTTTTATTCATGCAGTTTAGTGAATCTTAGCCCTTAGTGCGTTGCGTTGCCATTTGGACATTTCTCCAGAAACGATTTCAGGCTTCGCCACCATTATTTTCATGCAAACCTTGTGAATTGTGCCATGAAGCACATTATAAAGATTATGGGGGTATATTAAATGGGGTATATTTAATGGGGTATATTTAATGGGGTATATTTAATGGGGTATATTTAATGGGGTATATTTAATGAGCTGTTATGAAGGGTAAGTGGAGACATTGGGCCGGATCCAGACCTACGTTCCCTTTATGTTCCAATGCGTAGTGTATTTACGCTATCGTAATTACTATGCACTCTGCCGCGCTCATGCGCACTACATGCAAAATAGCGTTTTTACGAGTCCGGCTAGCGTAAATATGCTAGCGGACGTAGCTTAGGATCTGGCCCATTGACCAGAGCAACCAATCAGTTTAAAGCTATCCTTTACGTATCATAGTCTAGAAATATATATAGCTAGTATCTGAATGGCTGCTATGGGCAACCATTCATCTTTTCTTTTCTAGAATTTCCATGTCATAGCTAAGTAATTCTATTAACCATAACCATTGGAAAGGACTTTCTTTAACAACGAGGCACTAAATGTTATTCAGTACTAAAATAGAATTCCCAGCGGCCCCACTATCCTCACACTGCCATATTGCTCCGAATAGTTGCCATATGAAAGCTGATTCATGAGTCCTGATGAACTTCTTCTAGGATTAGGTCCTAAAATCTTATCGCCCTAGAATACAGCCACATATTGACTACAGCTCATGTCCACCCAGGTACAGTATATTCAATAACAAATGCTCGTTACATTCTTTCTAGGCAGCACATTATTAGCTCCTGTATACTGATGGGAAACTGTGACTTGGTAGATGAGAAGGACCATTATTTTGAGGCATTCTGCAGCACTATTAAAAATAATTGCATTTTATGACTTCAGCAAGCTGAATGACAACTTAATTAAGCAGGGAGATAGTATGACATCTATCTAATATTTGCTGCTTCTGATTAAAGGTGAATCTTCTGATGCGATACAACATGGGTAAAGACTATCCACTTTGAGGCGTCTTCAAATTTGAAAGTAATATTTCCAAAATGTATGGTTAAAAGGGGAATCACAAAACTTGAGCTCATCACGGCCCATATTCAGAGTTATACACATATTTGCATACCCTCCAACTGTACCCATTTAGTTGGTACAGTACCGGTTTTTAATGGTCTGTACCGGCTAAAAGGGCTCCTGTACTTTTTGTGGCCCAGCTGCTCCCTCCCCCCTATACTCCTTTTCCAGCCCTGCAGCATCTGATCACTATGGCAGATCTGCAGGCACAGATTCCTACCCTCTCTTGTGAGTGTTTAGCTCATATAATAAAGTGTAAATGAGATTTTACACCTTATCATACATGCAAATGAAAGGAGATTAAACCCTGCTCCTTAATGGGACAAACCACGCCCCCAGGTGTACCGAGTTTCTATTATAAAATGTTGGAGGGTATGATATTTGTAGACAGCCAAACAGCTTCTGAAGCATAAGTGGACGATTTGTCATTACCATCATCAGTAGGCATTGTCTATCTGCCATTTGATAGGCCTAAATCAATTGAGGTTTAGTTTTTAAGATGTGTATAAGTTGTGTGACTACACCCATACTGTACATAATCCAGTGTCAGAACACCCCACAACCCAGGTTCTGAAGTGTCTAACTTAAGCAACATAGCAAGAAGGCACGACCAAGGCCATATCTGCAGAAAGACATAAATACATTAGAGACTGCAAAGAAGAGCAACTAAAATGCTCCATGGCCTTTGTAACAAATCATACCAAGAAAGGCTAGAGGAACTAAACATGTATAGCCTGGAGCAGAGAAGGGAGAGGGGGGACATATATATTGGAGGGTGGCAGGTACAGGAGGGACATTATATAGAAGAAAGAGGGGCTACAGAGATTGACAGGAGGCCCTTGCAGTTGATTGGCTGCATGGGCCTCCTGTCAAACTCTGCACTAACTAATGGCCAGCAAGTATAGCAATAATACTTTAAGGAAAGCCTTGAATCTCTTACTTACTTTCACTACTCTATTACTGCTGTACTTCCAATAATGATGGGGAATCTCCAGCCATGAGTTGGAGGTAAGGATTTGGGACTGGATTCACAGATGCGGTGTGAGTTAGGTATGGACAGACCCCCACCTAAATCACCCGTCCTGTCCTCATCCCACCCCCCCTTTTTAGGTACCTTATGAGTGCCCTAGGGCTACCTTAACTATCCGTGCAATGTCCGCTACCCGCCTTCCCCTCCGCCCTCCCCGGCTAATCTATATCCCTGCCCCCTCCCACTTTTTCCCAAACCCTCCCCGTGGCGGCATTACACCACCTCTTTTTACCTAAAATACTTTACAGACCGCCCGGAGGTAATCTACATACCGTACGGCTACATAGATGGCATAAAGGACCTGCTATGCAAGCGCAGTAGATCCTTTACTACAGAGATACGCACATAAGAAGCGACTGCCTGCTAGGTGTGAAGCCGGCCCTGGATCACTGGAAATGGCCACACACTACTCAATACCAGGAGCTGGCTAAAGAGAGTTTTAGAGTCACCTGATAATGGGATGATTGGACCAGTAATTGTTCTTCTATGAGTTCTATGAGTTCTGAGTGCTATTAACATTATAAATACATAGCCACACTGTAAATCCCAACTATATCCAGCCTTATTGAATAGGGTGTAAGGGCTTCACCACACCCTTAAGGTAAAATTAAAGTTCCTTTCACTCGGCCCTGTCTTGTCATTGGAATCACTTTCAGTATAGAAAATAAAAATGTAGCAGCTCCGTATAACAATCCTAAGTCACTTTATTGTATTGTGCTGGAAACTGACTCTTTAATCTCTCATTTTGATTGGTTGCACTGACAAAACTTTTCTTGTCACATGACAGGTGTCTGTTAACTGTATTATAATATTCCATTTAGGATCACTGCAAAATAATTGAAAAGGGGTTCTGTATAGCATGTGCAGTGTAGGAGTGATAATATGGTAAAATGGATCTTATTATCATGGCATCAAACACACCAGGGAGTTGCTTTCAATGAGATGGTTAGCGGTGAAGTAATGATTGCAATATTTCAAAGACTCTCTATATAGATAGCAAATATCATCGCCTAAATGGCATTTATCCGGATAGATATGCGAGCTATTATCTGCTATAAAGAATCCATGATTCTGTCATTGTGGGATAAATTTGTATTAAAAATTATCTTGTTCAAAAGATGGAGTGAATAAAAGGAGCCCTTAAAATGGTAAAAAGAAATCAAAATGCCAAAGTGACCGCGGATATTAGGAAGACAGCCGCAAGGAACCGTGAAACCTGTGAGTTAGGAAAAAGTCGCTTTTCCATGGTAAATATGTTATCACGGGGCCTGTTCACAGATCCCTTTTTACGTGGTGCTGCGTGCGTATTTTTAGGATCGGATCAACTGCGCATGCATAGTAAGTTGTTCCACGCAAGTTACGTACTATTTACGCACGCAAGGCATTAGCCGCTTGTGAATCGCACTTAGGGACATACGTGCGGAAGGGCGGGGATTAAATCTGTACATTTAAGGATACGTGAGACTGGGCGGCGCAGGCATTTAAATGGGCATTTGAGGGCGCAGTTAGATAGATAGGCACGTACGTACCTTAACATACGCCCGTAACTATACGCGTAGGGATAAGGGTGCTCTATGGTGGCGTAAGTCACCGACAACACGGCCGTGTAAGGGAGGTGTCATGGGTGTTACGGTGCGGCGTGCGTGCGTGCGCATAATTGCGTACATTCCAAAAAACGGATCTCTGAATCCGGCCACTATCTTTGTATTATATGAAACAATCAGCTGTGTTCTTTGTTGGGTGTTTTAATTCACATTTAACATTAGCAACGCTATAATTAGTGATATTTATAAGTTGGGGTATAAGGGTAAGGGGTATAAGGGTAAGGGGCGTAAGGGGTATGAGGGTAAGGGGTATAAGGGTAAGGGGCATAAGGGTAAGGGGTATAAGGGTAAGGGGTAAGGGGAAGGGGCATAAGGGTAAGGGGTATAAGTGTAAGGGGCATAAGAGTAAGGGGTATAAGGGTAAGGGGTATGAGGGTAAGGGGTATAAGGGTAAGGGTGTTTATGTAATTGTGTTGTTTATTCATGAAGAGTTTTATATGGTGGCAGTAATGGGATGTAGTCTCACAGATCACTTTGCAACAATTATCGTCAGTTTTGGAAGTTTCCACCAACTGCTATGAGGATTCCAACAGCAACAAGTACTTCTTCCTTCAAGCCAATCCTAACTATCTCTGTCCCGCAGCCTAACCTTAACCCTCCCCTAACCCTCATCATCCTCATCCAGCAGCCAAACTTTAGGATTCCCTTAACCCTCTAACCATCCTTGTCCCTACAGCCTAACCTTAACCGTTCCCTCTCCACAGCCTAACCCTAACCATCTCTGTCCCGTAGCCTGATCTTAACCCTCCACGCTCTGCAGCCTAACCCTTACCATCCCTGTCCTGCAGTCTAACCTTAACCCTCCACGCTCTGCAACCTAACCCTATCATCCCTGTCCTGCAGTCTAACCTTAACCCTCTCCTCTCCACCACCTAACAATTGCTCTTGGTGGCTGCGTGGAACATGAAAGTCATTGTGTACAATCAGCCTAGCATGGAAAGCATGTCAGTGCATCCAGTATTTAGTCTATGGTGGCTGTAACCATTAATCAGACCCTGTGTGCAATGTGCATAGTCCCCTTTCCATAGCCGTTTGCAGGAGCTGGGAATGTGGTCTAAGTATTATTATTATTATTATTATTATTATTATTATCATTTATTATAAGGCGCCACAGGGTGTGACAGCTGGAGTGACGTTTCTCTGCGAGATTTTCTAATGCGCATGCTCAGGACTGCAGAGCGCGGCATCATGGCCGATTCAGACCTGAGCAGGGCCAGATTAACAATGGGGCTAAAGTCCCAGGCCTCCATCTAAAAATAGGCCCCACACACTGCAGTGTCATTTGGCCCTGGACCTGAGTGCAACTTGAGCTGTGGCGGCTTGCGTTCTGAGGGGCATGTTGAGGGAGGGTAGGAGAGGAGGGGCATAGTGCATATACAGTAAGGGTGTGCCTAAGCAAGTGCACCCAATCCAGAGCTATAAAAGGACTGTTTAGGTCCGGGTATTTGCGCCTGCTCATGTCAGGTCATGTCTGCGTCCAGAGGGCTCACATTTCACAACCTATTTCAGCGTTACATAAGCGCGACATATTGAACGCGTAGCTGTACTGCGCTTAGCCGCTGTGCGCTTGTGAACGGCCTGCCGTCATTGCTTGCAGTCCAAAAGCCCCGTTGTGCGCACTTTACAGATCCCATGCAGCCTGTCCCTCATTTTCGAACGCATCTACGACACACGACGCGTGCTGATTTGCGCTCAGGTCTGGATTGTGTTTCTTCGAGCATTATACTCGGCCCCTTACCCACTTTTTCAGTATAACAATCCGCTTGCTAAAACGGAAATGCAAAGAGCAAAAGCGGCATTCTTCAGATTGGATCTATTTTCTGCTGATTACTATGTAACGACACACGCTGCACTTCTGAGCTGCTGTGAATCTTTTAATGAAGCAAAAATGTCCGAAATAATATCAGACAGATGAATAGTATTCACTGCACTCCGCAGTATTAGATTGTATCTCCCTCTTTTGAATTTTAAATGTCACTGGGATTTATACAGTATACTTACGTTATTAAAATAGCAGTTCAGCAGCTTGTTTTGACCTTGGAAGGATAAAAATGTGATTTAAAACCAAGGTTAAATTACTATTCACATAAAAATACGGGTTTGCAGTACAGTGCGGCACCTCAAACCCCTCTAATGGGTCTCCCTGGCACTGCGGTGTATAACGGTGCACCTGCTTAAGCACAGGTGAGATCATCCGCAATTGCGTGTACTCGTCTGAATTTTGATAAGCATCGTTCAGCTGCAGCTCTCCTGTGCTGAGATTAACCCCTAAAATAACCCACATCAGAGCATTGGAGACCCAGGCCCAGTGCTAAGGAGCAACAATGTAGCAGAATACAGGCTGGAATTCTCTAAGGGGGGCGATCGCCCTAAACGCCCACCTCTAAATCCACTACTGGGAGGGGGAAGGTTAGGGTTAAGCTACAGAAAAGTGAGAGTTAAGGCTAGAATGCAGGGCAAGGATGGTTAAGGCAAGGGGAGAGTTAAGGTTAGACTGTGGGATGAGGATGGGTTAATATAGGGGAGGGTTAAGGTTAGGCTGCAGGGAAGGGGATGGTTAGGATCACAGACACTGCAGTGACTTTATGGGGTGGATTAATTAGCCTAGGTGCTTGCAGCTTGAAATGTACCAACCCTAAAACATTGCACCCGGATCGAATCCACTTTTTCACTGTTAAGCAATATCCTATGAGCCCTTCTGTGGAAACTGTAAAACATGGCCCCCAGCCCCCCATCAGTCTGCAATGCAGAGCTCTCAGTATGCATCTTACCAGAAGGCAGAAAGAAAAGAAGGTGAGTTTTCTACATTATACAAAGCTGACACAATTTCAGAGGCGTCCAAAGCTTTCATCATGCACCGTGTAACTACCCCTTCATTAGGAAAGTGTAAGGTTTACTCATGTTGGCGGAAACCTATGCAGGGAGTGGCAAATGCATGGATTTGGCCCAACGATTGCAGATCCCTCTGAATATTTTGCTTGTGGATCTGACCAGAATAACATAAATCAACAGACATCCATGGGGTAACAGGAAGCACCCTGTAAGTTTATATAAGGAAAATCACTTTATTTCAGACTCAGTGATCTCCCATCCAGTGTTATTTAAGCATTTCAGTCATAGAGACTTGCAGTGTGCAAACTTGCATGTAAATCCCCCATCTCCTCTTCTCCCTTCCCCCAAAAAACCACAACCCAAAGCTGAAGCTGATAACACAACCCCTCCTGTAAAATATCTATCTATCTATCTATCTATCTATCTATCTATCTATCTATCTATCTATCTATCTCATGTCTGTCTGTCTGTCTACACCTCTGTACACAACAGTAGTCAGCTAATAATTCTAGACACTGCAATAGTGCACTTGATTATGGATGAAATACTTTCCCTGCAGATTATATGGACAATTCTTCCCTACTAACATCTTAAGTAAAACTCGATGACTATGATTATTACTGCCACATAAGCCACTTCACTCCTAGCACAGACCATGTTACATATTTTGCTCACACTGGAAATTTCTGTTTATCCAAAGGCCTCCAGCTTGTGTACAATTCTGAGCACCTCCTTGAAAAACCCAGTTCCCACATTTACAACTGTACAAGTGTTCTCTCAGGCTGAATAAAAACGCCAATTACGGCTCCTCTCGAGATTATTTCTTCTCGTCAGAGATCTCCCTCTTGAAGTATGTTTTTTACCATGTCTTCCACTTTTTTAGATTCCCTCGGTGAGCAGAATTGACTAGTCACATATTTCCTACATCTCTTAAAAGCCTCATAAGCAAATAAAAAGGAAGCCGGTATGGAATGGTGTGGTGCCGGAATCTAGGCTGAAATCACAAGCTTTTGAAGTATTAAAGAGCATATCTTCTGTAGAATATGTGACTGCGGGGCACTCTGAACCTGAGAGGGCACCGTGCATTCAACACTGTGCTAAACACATCAATTAAC
Source organism: Limnodynastes dumerilii (assembly GCA_011038615.1). Lineage (NCBI taxonomy): Eukaryota > Metazoa > Chordata > Amphibia > Anura > Limnodynastidae > Limnodynastes > Limnodynastes dumerilii. Next base: position 368,043 of record WWET01001148.1, read on the forward strand.
TGACAATATATGACTTCTAGGTGATGATGAATGTACCATATATAACAAGCAATGAATCAAATCTCAGAGTAGTTACTATAGAACAGAGCACACAATAAGATGCCTGACTCAGCTGTATTCTTAAATATGTCATAATCTGCATCCATAGGGAAAATAATGTGCAGGGAATATTTCAAATATACTGTACATTGAAATGCATGGAAAATAACCCATAATCAGATTTGATTTGCTCTATTAATGGGATATAAACATGCAAAAATAAAAAAAAAATATATATTTTTTTTAAACACATACACTAAATAAAGTAATACATGAAAAATTATGATGATGATAATAATAATAATAATAATAATAATAATAATAATAATAAATATATAGAGAGAGAAAAGAAAATTTTATAACTGCAATCTATATATATAAAAATGGACATGTGTGTGTGTGTGAGTGTGTGTGTGTGTGTGAGTGTGTGTGTGTGGAGTAACTGAACTGGGATGCGTTTGGCGGAAATGGTGAAAATTGCTGTTGGGAATGAATAGCTATTTCAACCCATTCCCAATAGCTAAACTGCAGCGGACACACTGCGGCGACCTGAAGTTAGGGTTTTGGCTCAGGCTGTGGCAGCAGGTGCCGTTCCAGGTTATTATATATCTATATATATAAAAATGGACGTATGTGTGTGTGAGTATGTGTGTGTATGTTCCAGCATAACTCTGGAATGCCTGGAGCAATTTACACCAAACTTGGTACACATAAGACTTACAATCTGGAAAAAAAATACTGTGGGGGGAGGGAAAGGGGTCACATGTAAAAATGACAGATATTACTGTGAAATCCATAGTTTTCGGGGTCGCTAAACTGATTGATGACAGTCCCGATGACATTTAGGCCCAAGTTTAGTCGAATAGAGTGAATAGAACTTTATTGAACCTTCTAGAAGGTTGTGGAAACGAATAAAACTCTGTAGAACCTTCTAGAAGGCATCCAACTCATTGAATTAATCATTTGAAGATTTAAACCCGGCCATTGCCAGGCACTTCTGCTTGTATTATATAGAAATGCAAAATATAGCATCCCTGGGGTTGGGGACCAGTGGGGAAATAACTGAAAATATCATTTTAATTTTTATTATTATTGGACCAGATCCTGAGTTACGTTTGTCATCCTGTCAGTGGGGTGTCTGGAGGGGAGGATATATGTTCTTGGTTGTACAGACCGCTGCTCTGCACATCAGTGTTAAGGCTTCCATATGGCAGTGTATCTGTCATAAACTGAATACAAGTATACAAACACCAGAATTACACTGAATGGTGCTAGCAGATAGAAATAATATAGCCTATGTCACTGAAATTCAGATGTTTGAATTGAGGTTATATATTTCTTTAGTGTATAGTCTATATTATACCTCCACTTAAATACTAATAAATGCCATCATGATGAACAATACTGATCACCATTGATTAGTACTCTTTATATCTGCACATCTGTTCTCACAATTAACTCCCAATAAGAGCTAGAGGAAAATATCAGGGTGGAATCTTTCTTTTATATCAAAAGTTTCAATTTGTTGATGTATCAAGAAGACCCCTTCATAGACCTTTGTGTGACACCAATCACAGTACTCCAGTTCCTCTGATTGTAACTGATACTCAACGACTTGACCTCTTTCATCTTTCTCATATACATGATGATTTTGCATTGCAAAGATGGCCACATTCCATTGAAAAGCCTAATAAATCTTTATAAACACAGAGGTGTCAGATCCACAATAAAATCTAGACTAGCTTCCATTAATCACTGGGATTGTTGGCTGCAAGTTCCATGACTTAATAACTCATTTAAAAATATAAGAATATATCCTCATTTATATCTTTTTTTAATATTTTTTTTGCTGTTCTTAAACTATAGTCTTGATTGCAAGAATGTGAAAGTCAGGGTTGCTCCGTACCCACTTGACCTCTCCCTTTCAAAAAGCAATTCCCATTTCGCACAATCTGCAGAGTAAAGGTCTGATAAGGAATCCCGGACGGCGACATTTTCCTCGCCCTATTTCGTCTTGTCTTTCCGAGATTCTTTCCCCCTCATTATTTCTTACAGAACCAGAAAAATTACAGCTCTCCTAAAAGGACAACTATCCTTCAATAATATCTGGAATAGAGAGCGCTGAATATCTTCATGAACAGTAGTCAGAGATAAACGATCGAATTCAGGGCAACTCTATCTTCTAAAATATTGTGAGATTATCTTGAATTCTTCAGCGTTGAAGCATTTTAAGTATTTTCAGTACTTTTAAAAAGAGACAAGTGTCCTAGAACTATCCCAAATGTAAATGAAACATAAGTAGATCTAGAGGTCTTGGACCGTATTCGCAGATAAGAGTGAGATAGGATTGGACAGATCTGCACCTAACTCACTCTTCCAGCCGTGCAATGTCCATACAGATATTGCCCCTCCCCCCACCCTCCCACGGCTAATCTAAATCCCTCCCACTTCTTCCTAAGCACGCCCCGAGGCAGCGTTACGCCATCTGCTTCTACTTAAAGTAGGACACAATCTACGTACCGAATTGGTAAATGACCTACGACGCATGCATAGTAGCCCATTTCGGCAAAATACGCACTTAAGGAAAAGCTTCTCTAAGCATGAATCAGGCCCCTTAAAACCCCGTGATAACGGTTGTTTTTTTAAAACATTTTTTTTACTTAAACTGGTTTTAAGTTTGGGAAATGCATCCAGTTGTGATGACTGAATGCTTTTCCAATTTTTTAACATGCTACCCCTTCCGCGTGGGTTACTGCATTGTATGTAAGGGTTTAGGCAAGCCCTTGCGGTATGATTTGCATGCCTGTGCGGGGCGCTCTGATCTGCACAGAGCGCGGCATTGGTTGGCTGCGCTCCTTTGTGGATATAATGATGCTGCGCATGCGCAGTATCATTTTACTGCAGCGCATGGAGGTCTGCAGTCTTTCTGAAATATAAACACGGTCCCCTAGCCCTAAATCCTAATTCTAACCCAAATTTCTGACCGGGATGCATTTTCCGGTCCCGCTGTTTTTTTTTTTATGGTGCTGCGATAGCTGAACACCAATAATAATAATAATGTCATTTAGAAAAAAAATGAAAATGAAGCATTATTACTTTTTATTTTCAATGATTGTGGTTGTGATTTAATCTTTTTTACATTCTATTCAAAAATGGGCTCTTGAAATAGACCGATGTAAACTGTAGAATCGTTTAGGAAGACAGAATGTAAATGACTTTATTTCAACAACAATTCTTTGCCAAGCTTCCAAAAGATATACCCTGATTTGTGTAAAATGTGTTACCATTTCTTTTTATGGGATGCACTTGAGAATATATGGGTATTTAAATTTTACAATGCTTACATAGATCGGTATTTATACAATTAACTTGGGTTTTGTTTGTTTGCTTTGTCTGCCTGGAAATAGACAGTACATATTCTCCAGTATTAACAGGAATATAATTAATGGCTGAAATAAAATGGTTAATGTGCCACAACAAACACGTCTTCTATCTCCCATCTATTCTCTCTCTCTCTAATTTACTTGTTGGTTTTAACGCTCTGCACTGTATTCAGAGATGCGTCTATGTTCCTTTGATGTCATTTTCATTTTAGTAATAGTACTTGCTTGTAATAGACACCCTTAGGGCAGTGATGTTAGAGTAGCTGTCAGATGGTTGATGGGAAGGAACACAACTTCATTATCCGTCCTTCTACTCCATAAATAAAGCAGGCTTTATTCCATGGAATGGTAAGTAAATAGTAATTAAACCAATGCAATCCCTTATTATTCAGGTCACACTTAGTGTTCAGTCATGGATGGTTAATGAAAAACATATTTGTTACTGTGCTTTAGTTTATTACCTTAATGGGACAGAAAGCACATCTTGCATGTCAATTTTAAGACACCAGACAGTAAAAACATCTCCTTGTTGATGTCTTTGCCACCTCCAAGGTATTTTCAGTGGCTGATTGACATTTGGCTTCAGTGGCTCACCGGGTTTGAGAACAATTAGGTCATTGCCCTTGGGTTCTATTCGCCGCTGCGATCACCCATTTTAGATTTACGCACAGCCGACAGCTAATTGTTGGCTGTGTGTTTTGTAGAATATGCCCCCATTTTGCCGCTAATACGGGGCTGGACCCGACACTTCCCGAATGCTTACCGAATGACCAAACAGGTTGGTGCAGGGTTGGGGATGTGTTCTAGTATGGTGATCGTAGGGGGCTGCCGGGAGGGGATGGATGGGAGGAGTGGAATCTTAGGGTTAGGCTGCGGGGAAGGGAGTCTTAGGGTTAGGCTGCGGGGTATGAAGGGTTAGGCTGTGGAGAAGGGAGACTTTGAGTTAGGCTGCGGCGAAAGGAGAGTTAGTGTTAGGAAAATGGAACGGGCTTCATAGCTTGAGTTTATGCAAATCATGACTTCAAGTCCCGCCCTCGCCTATCAATACTATTATTCCTAGTGTTACTAGGGGATGGGCGAGACTTTATGATGTAATTTGCATCATCAAACCCCTACCCCACCCCCAGTAACACAGACATTGTTTCCGTACGTCTTGCCGTTCCGTAACAAAAAAACACTGGCTGCGCTTCTAATTCAATATATGAAATGTGTGCAGTGTATATATAAATGTGTGCAGTGTATATATAAATGTGTGCAGTGTATATATAAATGTGTGCAGTGTATATATAAATGTGTGCATGTGCACAACCTTCAAGACAGGGCAATTACGTATGCGCCGTACGTAATTCCCCTTTCGTACGGACCCGAGGATCGGGCCCATTATTTCATGTTATTGTTATGATTATCATAGATTTGATATAGGATTAACACTATAGTTGCTGACTCCTGAAATTTGGGCTTGAAGCAGTGATTTCATGCAGATCACTGCCTCGAGTTCCAAGCCTTACCAAGGATGGGCGTGGCTTGGTGCCGTATTTGTGACATCACGCCCAGCCTCATCCTCAGTGACATTATGATTGGCCTCTTTGATAGACAGTGGGTGGAACTTTGGGTGGTAATTTGCATAAATCACACCATCAAGCCCCACCCCCATGCTGTCGTCTCATGTTTCTCACGGGAAAGGGGAAAAACAATGGCAGCTGTGCGTAACCCATCACCCAGTACTGTAAGGAGAGCTGGATACTAATATCACACCATACAAGCAGCTTGGCCAGTTTTGTGCAGAGAAAGAGGCCATTCATTGCCTCCATTGTTGTGTTCTTTCACAAGTCTTCCATGTTACAGCACTGTTACTCTTCGCTGCATTGTTAAGGAGGCCGCACTTGTGCTGTGAATGGGGCTGATGTGACTGTTTATGCCACATAAATAGACGCGTTGATTCTATATGTGCTGCGGGGTTTCGAAGCAATATTTTTATGATATCAGCTGGTTTGTATTACAGATAAGGAAATACGCACAGTAGGACATTACAAGCCTGAAAGGTTATCAGGAATTTTTAAGTGCGTGTTAAGTAAAAAGGGGAATTTAGGCTTCATATTATTTGTCAACAAGCGTAATAAAAATGAACCTGTACAAATAAGTGGCGGTTAAGTACAGTAACATTGTGTGAATAGATGCTGATTAAAGCAGCAGGATGAGTCCTAGCGTGAATGCAAATTCTAAGCACGCTATGATTATGTTCTGCTATAGATCATACAATTGGGGCACACAATGCAGACTCTGTTACACAATAGCTATTCTGCACTCATCTACCTGCAGCTCACCCTGGGAAAATGGGCAAAGTGCGTTTAGCTCTTATTGCTTCAGGTACTTGGCTCGGGAAAGTTGAATAACAGCTAAAATGTTCATATACTGTGGGGCTTCTGCATTGTAACATTGTAAAATGAAGTTTATATCCGGGTTGCTGACTTTGATCCGGAGTCACAGTTACGTAGTTTTCATCTTCCGTGCGTTGTTTTAAGAATTGAGCTACTACACATGCATAGTAGCTTATTTGCGCTATCTACCTACCATTTCTGTACGTAGATAGCGTATGCGTGGTACATAGATAGTGTAAATAAGCTCTTACGCACGTGTAAAAGCTCAATTCTTAAAACAACGCACGGAAGATGAAAACTACGTAACTGTGACTCCGGACCTCTCTCTTTATAGATATTGGTGGGTGCTGGGCTTGTGATTTATGCAAAGTGTGCCCCAAAGCCCCGCCCTCTGTCCATCAATGGCACTTTTATTACTAAGATGGGATGTGGGCGTGGCTTGATGCAATGCGCATGCAGAGCTTAGTTCCGTATGGCTGGCGATCTGGCTGACAGGATGGCGCTTCCCCATCGCCCACCCAAACTCCGTAAGGTGGGCAGGGAGAGCATTTAAATGTTACAGTAGGGTTTGGGTTTTCAGTATCCGTGCAGTCCTCCGTGCGTGCTAGGATAGGGTCCTACGTCATCAAATCCTGCCCAGGTGCTAGTAAGACTGGGAATATTAGAGCTGATAGGGCAGGGGTCATCCGGATATTAGGGAAAAGACCCGTGCGTTCTTCCACCTACGTCCTCGTGCCACTTATAGGGTCTATGGACTGTATTCACACCTAAGCAGCTGATGGTTCTTAGGTGCGTATTGTTCCGTACGGCGCCGTTGCGCATGTGTGGTCATACAGACTAAGCAATTTGCGGAGGGGGTTCCGTCTGGATATTAATCTTTAAAGACCGCACGTAGTTTTTAAGGTAAGAGTGGGCGTGCCGGGGGTTAGTTCCATAAAGTGGGTGGGCGGAGGGATATAAATTAGGCTGGAAGGGAGGGCTGCGGAATCTCCTTAATAAGAGGGAAAATACAAACGGGTAGTTAATGGTGCCTTATGGAACTTGTAAGCGCCATTAGGCAATTAAAAACGGGGAGGGGGTAATTAGGTGCGGACACATTTGTATCACTTATGTGTGAATCCGCTCGTCTGTCTTGCTATCCCAATCAGGAGGACGTTATTCAGAATGGGGCAGAGCAGGGAGGTTTGTTTAGTCACCCGTTCATTGATGCTCTATGTAGCTGGCAGGTGCACATTGTAAAAGGGTTGGGAGGAGCTATGGGGTTGATTAGCACAATCAGAGTGCAGGACACGCCCTCTTCACTGATGAGGTCAAACCCATTTTATGTCATGGTCTCATCTCACGCCTTTGGCTTCCACCCACCAGCGCTGGCGGGTATGGCCATAAAAGCAGGCCGTTAGAAGAACCATCATTGCTAGTTCTTTCAATCTGCATCATTCTGTGCTAATGATGTCTCATATATTGATTTGTTTGGAGGCCAAGATTATTCTACATTATTCATTCTATAATATCTTTGTCAGCATCCAGAATAGTTGTCATTACATGATTTTTAGTAGCATATATAATTTAAACATATTCAATTATTTATGTCGTAGTTCTCTTACTCTTAGATAATTTATTATTTATTTTCTCGGAGACGGTGATTATAATAAGACACTCCGAACTTTGGTCAATAAAACGGCTCAGAAGACTTCCCTTGCCATTGAATGCCAATTAAACAAGGCTTTTCTGTGCTTCCTGCTCAGTGTTCATTGTAAACACATTTAAGCCTTTCCACAGTTAGCCCCTCTGTGTATTTCCCATTGGTTGTCATGGCAACGAAATAAAATTTTAGCCCACTGAAAATCTTCACACACTCGGTTTTTTTTTCCACGTAGTCTACTTTACTGTGAAGACGGCGACGAGCAAAATGCTTTGTGCTTGGTTTTGATTTAAATGATGACAGGAGCACAATAAATATTAATCCTCTATCACGTTATAAACTGCTGATGGGAGAAAATGGAGCATGTACTGGCTGAAAATTTTCATTAAGCCATCGATTATAACATAGGGCTGTATTCAGAGATCCGTTTTCACGGCGAGTTGCGTGCGTATTTTTAGGTACATTTCAGCTGCGCATGCATAGTAACTTTTGTTACGTAGTATCTGTAGACTATACGCGCGTAAGTGCCTCACGGACGGACTTGTGAATCGCACTTGGGTAAATACGATATGATTTGCGATGCAATAATACGCATGTGAAAATTTTAATAAAAATGGGCAGGGGAAGGGGCGTTAAATGAAGGTATATGGGCGATACTAACATGAATCACACGTATGGCGGACACATACGCACGCAACTGCTCACGAAAAGTTACAAGTGGTCTATGGAGGCGTAAGTCACCGACAACACGGTCGAGAGAGGGAGTGTCATGGGTGTGAGGGGGTGTGGCCTGCACCGGCCGTGCGTATAATTGCGTACCGTGATGGGATCGGTTCTCTGAATACAGCCCATAATAAGCACAGACTAGGGGCTCCATTTACTATTAAAATTTTCAGGTGATAATGGCTGTTTTAACACTAAAACGCTCATTATCACTTGAAAATTAACATTTGAAAATTCACTAAAGTGCATTCGCCATGGAAATCTGCTGTTTCCATGGCGATGCACAAACACTTCATAAAGATTCGCTGGCCCGTTGATCTTAACGGGTGCCAGCACTAACTACAAGTTACTATCCCTCACTGCCGAAAAATTCTGATTCGGCAGTGAAGGAAAAAATAATGCCATCTGAGGATGGCGTTAGAGACCTCGGGCCTGATCTAGACCTACGCCGATGCGCTGTGCTTACTAAAGCCCAGCGTATCGGCGTTCACTTTCACTGACACTCCCCCTAACTTCAGCTGGCGTAAGGAAGGGGTCATACGCTCGTACGCTCGCCCTTCCACGCTCATTTAACTAGCTCCCCCCGCCCACCTACACTAACCTGAACGTAGAGACGCTGGGGGACGTTCCCTCCAGCGCCCCAACGGCGCTGCTACGGACGCCCGATCCATGATCGGGCATTGCCGTAGCGACGCCGGGCAACATCTGCCCGGCGCATGCGCAGATCAGCTTCTCAGCCAATCTTAGGACGGCGGGCGTAGGTCTGGATCAGGCCCTTCATCACAGCAATCACCCCATATTCCCCCCTTTTCCTCCCCCTAATGGCCATTATTAGGGGGAGGAAAAGCGGGGTATGTGTAGGGAGACCGCTGGAATGACGGTGGATGCGGCCATGTAAAAATATGGGTTTTTTTAACTTCTAAAAATAAAGAAAAACATTAAAAACAGTGGGTTTTCATATCTGGGCTGAAATTTTCTAAGTGTGGCTTTGAAGTCTCTGTGCATGCGCGGGAATCATTCGATATGAAGTGCCTGCGCTGAGCCCTATGTGCAAACACGAGGTGGATTATTTAGTGGTGAATTCATTTCCTTTTTTCTTTTGTATTCCAATTATAGCGGTTTTAAAAGCTCTGGAGAGTATTCTTTTCTAAATTTCCATTGTTAGGATAATATAAAACTTTTCATCAGAAGAAATACTTGCTCAAACTAAACTCTACGACAGACTAGGAAACTTTTTCAAAGGAAAAAAAAAATGTTTGTAAAATAAATCCATCCATCTCTTGTCTTGCCTTTTCGTTTAAGTTGCAAAAATGTATTCCGCCTGTCCAGAATGATATATCAGGTCTGCCTTCTCCTACCGGTTCCTGATAAAAGTGCTTGCCTTGCCTTGATCCTCCTGTAATTTCTATCTTTCTTCTTTTGCTAATTCATGGATTTGTTAAATAGAAAGGCCAAAATAGAATGAAAATGTTACAGTGGCAGACATTATTACTTTACATATTTAGAAATAGCTACATTATTTAATAGTAGACACATTTTAAGAAGAGATAGACATGACCTGGAGCAATTACTAACATATGATGGGTTGATAAGGAGCAGTAGAGTTGCTGGTGATCAGGGGTGTAGCTACAAGGGGTGCAAGGGATGTGGTTGTTATGGGGTCCGTTGCATCTGCTGCACTGTAATCAAGCTGTTATGGGTTGACAGCTTAAAATAGTGCTTGTCACTCCATGGATGAGTGCTGAGCACTGAGGGGCCTATTCAGAGAACCGTTTTTTTATGTACGCAATTATACACACGGCCGAAGCAAGGAAACACCCACCATCACCCCGGACACTCCCCTCTCCTGGACACTCCCCTCTCCCCGGCACTCCCCTCTCCCGGACACTCCCCTCTCCCAGACACTCCCCTCATCCTTCGGCATGCTGATGATTGTAGAACTACAAGCATCAGCATGCCCGATACTTGCAATTTTTTTTTTCCCTAGGCGACGCTAGAAACAGATTTGTTTACTGTTGTTATAGCAACAGTAGACAAATCTGCACCAATTAGGAGGCAAAGTGAAAGACCGGGTTGAAAACAACCCTGGACCTTTCACATTGTCTCCCTTCCCGGGTTGGACCCGGGAAAAACCCTTCTTTTTTCCCGAGTTGAAATCCTGGGTCTTTTGACCCGGGTCTATTGGAAGGGACCCTTTCACATCACCACAAAATACCCGGGATTTTGCCGAGACCCGGGTTTTTGGCGAAAATCCCGGGTATTTCGTGGTGATGTGAAAGGTGTATAAGCAAACAATATAAATTATTTTTATACATGTATAAAAAGTTACTACATAAATCATGTGTACTTACCCAAAAATCAATATCAATAAATATTTAGTTTTCAATCCACGACTAAACAACACAATGATTCACAAGGAACAGCATAAGGAAACACTAGCAGGGTTGGGATTTATATAGATTGCACAATTAGGTAATTAATCATTCTTTCACATGTGTAGCTACAGGTGCATGGCTCCATTATAAATATTTACTCTGAGAAACGAACTTACGCGGTGACACGGAAATGCAACCACTTTTGTTCTTACGTGAATGAAACCCTACCTTAACTTTTGTTCACGTAAATTCACTTACGTTTGTTTTTACGGATATGTGGATCGATTGTAAATACTCATTAGCATATTTTGAAACTCCCATTAATTACGATTGTCATGCCTCCTCCATTACGTAGGCGTACCATCAAAATTACGTAATTCAGGATCACACGTAGAGTGAAATACGTACCTGTGGATCGCGCGGACGTATTTTCATGCATAAATACACCAACTATGCATGCGCAGATCTCTCAAAATCACCACTTACGCAAATGGAAGGACGAAAAAACGCACGCAGACGTTGTTCTGGATCTGGGCCAATGGCTCTAATTCACAAGCACATTCAACACATCAAATATTGTTTTCCTGGATGCTGTCTTGTGAATTCAACTAACAGTGGAACTAGTTTATTGTAGTGAATTTTTAATAAATTGTTTATATGATTATGTGCTGCTGAGATTTGTTTTATTATTACGGATTACGTTTGCCAGTTTTTCCTTGGTTTCCAAATTAGGGGTCACTTTCCCATTTCTTTTAGGCAGTTGTGTTTATTAGCATAATTCTTTTTTTTACCTGATGAGTAATTGTATAACTTTTTTTTTAGTTCCCTCACATCTGCGTGCAGGGCCGGAGCTAGGTCCCTGGGCACCCTAGGCGAAGTTTGGCCTGCCTCCCCCCCCTTATATTCGCCCATTCATATGGCCCTTCAGGCCTCTATGCCCCCTTCACATTCCCCTTCAGGCCTCTAATTTAATTAGGTATTGCAGGCCCCCTCCCCAGTTTTAATTAGATATTGCAGCCCCGTCTCTAGTTTAACTCATATATAGCAGCCCCCTCCCTAGTTGAACTCATATATAGCAGCCCCCTCCCTAGTTTAGCTCATGTAGCAGGCCCCCTCCATAGTTTTACTAATATGCAGCCCCCTCCCTAGTTTAACAGGGACTATCTCCCAACCTCCCATCATACTGGGAACAACGTTCAGAAAAAATGAACAATCTGATTATGGTGTCAGTGCAGTTCAGGGTTGCCGACTTTTTAGAGCTTGCATCCGGGAGATCCCAGAGGGAAGCCATTGATTTCTTCAAGGGGTGGGGCTTAATGGCGCGATTTTTGCAAACCGCATAATTAAGCCCCACCCCTGTCAATCACTTTTGTATTTTCTAGCGTTTCAGGGAACGCTAGGAATCTATCCTGTACATTGTAATGCCAGGTCACACCTGCTTGATCGTAATATTTCGCAATCCGGGAACGTGGATGTGCGCAGATTGCAAAAGCAGATAAAATCTGATCTGACCATGCAGAAATTAGGGAAACATTGGATCTGAGGAAAATTGGATCTGAGGATCCCATAGCAGCCAGTGGCCCTTACTTTGGCAAGAGGAGGGGCTTATGGGCCAATGGGTAGAGATTTGCAGTAAAGTCTCATTTGTGGGTGGAGGACTGGGCGGGGCTTATGTTGTATCTTGCATATGGAATTCTAAATGTTGGGATCTATGGAATCCAGTGTATGGAGTTTATTCTGGGGATGAGGGTTGGTTCAGGGCTACTCTGCAAATGCAGCCTAATATGTATATGAAGGTGTTTTACAATATCTGTCAGAAGTAGTGGTATCACTGCATGTGTGGCAGCTTCTGATTGGTCACCAGCATTACATACTGTGCATTTTTTAGGAAGTTTTTTCAGGAAAAACATAGAAAGCCAGAAAGTAGCTATTGACAATGAATGAGGTTAGTGAAAAATGCCTGTAGCAAAATTTGATATACAAGAAAATCTTATTAAAGCATCAACATGTCCAGACAATGTCCTCGGTTATTGCTATAGGGAAATCTCATAGCACTAGATGTTGTGCTAACTTCTATGTACAGTGTGCAGGTGGATTTACCATAATGCAAACTAGACTGGAGCCCTGGGCTACAAACAGGGGGACATTAGCAACTGTCAGTCTGACAAAATATACTACCTGTTTGTCATATAGATAAAGCCATAGAGCTATTTTTAATGTCATTTGGGGTAACACAGTCTTGTCGTTCTCAATTGCTCAAATCCTAACATAATATACCTTGTGGGAAAACTGCCCCAAGATAACATGGAAAGGTTCACTTATAGTAATCAGTTTTCAGATTACACTTATATCTGGCATCAGCTGCTAGAGGCGTTGTACGAGGGATAAGATTATAAATAACAAAAATGACAAAATGATGATGGGGGCAGGCAGTTTTATATTATTCCCTATAACATTTTGGCAGGGAGTAGGAGACTTGGCACAGCGATGAGTTATGCTTAAGCCGGAGTTTACTGCTGTGTAAAACTCATCTGTGGTAGGAGAACAGACCATTCACAGGGTAACCTTATCCCTCAATAACCACTGTAGTTATACAGTATATATTGTTCTCTGCCCAGAACGCTATAGATTTAATGGTACTTAAAGAGACTCAAATGAACCATACAATATATTTATATTAAATTGATAAAATTATTATTATTATTATTTTTATTATTATTAGACTGGATTTTTTAGACTTTTGATGTTGCTGCTCTCAGAGAATAACACTGTGTGATGAATCTTAACGTGTGAAAAACACCCCTTTTTCCATTGTTATTATAAATACAAAATATCTTTCGTCCCTGGCAGGCCAGGACTGGTTTTGAACTCACGACAAGTGGTTTATACTAGCAGAGTTCATTTAAAATGCTTATAATTCCCCATCACATTTAAATATTTATATATAATTTATCTTTTATTTATTTGTAAATGATTTGCTGCATTTTTTCGCCCAGGAAGCCCGGACTGACGTCTTTCATTATAACACTGTAATGTCCTTATTTTCTGTGTAAAAAATAAAAGTTTGGTTTGACTAATCTCAGAGCACCAGGATGGGTAATTGAGTTCATTCGCACCTGGGTCCTACAGCTCTAAGTAATCTACACAGAGACAGCAATTACTGTCCTTACACTAATCTCCTTGTAACAAGCCGACCTACATTAATACTACACACTTATGTTTAACCCGGGGTCTGTAAGTTAAATTCGGCTCCACTCTAATCCGTCCTGTCTTCTTCTCACTAGCTGCTCGTAGCATCTCTCATCAAATACACAGGAGTAGTAAGTAAAAAAAATATTTCAATATTTATGGAAACAAAAGAACTTGTTAAATGCTCATTTTCATATTATTCATTGTTAGGAGACATTACAGATTACAGCTTCTAATATGCAGTTTATAATTATTCTTTTCTTTACACTTATGCTGAACCATGATTAAAACAGTAATTATAGTACATTGATCAATACAACAAAATGACAGAATAAAGGAAGTGTTTAGAAATCACAGATGTCTATTAATCAATATTTACATGAACCATAGTCAATCCTAGATTTCTCACACAATCATTTATAGTCATTCTTGTTATATATTATATTATATTCCCAGATATTCACCTAGATATATAATACGCTCTGCAGTGATTCATCCAGGAGGGGAGCTTCTGGTGTCATGTCAGTGTGACCACCATAGAGGAGGTGGCGGGTAACAAGTATAATATTAAAGCGCTGCATGCAGACATTTTATGACCCAGTGTTTAGGGCTGTAACTGGAGTCGTGTCATGGGGGCGCAGAAATTAAGGAGGGGGGGGGCACCAATTAGTTATTATTTATTGTTAAAATGGTTTAAAATCCAGGATCAGGAGCACCATTTTTACTTTTGGCCCCAGGCACTAAAATGTCTATCTACGGCTCTGGTTCAGAGCTCCATCAGTCATTCCTCACACACACAGTTCTGAGATGAGGGATCGGATCCACAATTAAGAGTGAGTTAGATGCAGCCGAATCTGCACCTATTTCACCCGTCTACTGTGCCTTCCGTTTTTAGGAGCTTAAAGGCACTTAAGTTTCCCATATGGCTACCTGAAGTAATGGTGCGAAACATACGTCCTCCCCGGCTCGTTACCATACCTCCCTCCACCGAGGTGGCACTGGCAATGCCGCCTTTTACATTACCCTGTACAGCCCTTAAAAACTGTACGTAATAAATCTACGTACGTGACCACTACGTTAACTGCGTAGGTTATATAACTGCGTAGTGCCTCCATACAGCAGCTTCTTAGGGGTGAATCCGGTCTGAGGAACCTACCTTAAGATTTCAAGATTTCAAGCCAGAATTGCCGACTCTCCCCAAATATCCAGGAGACTCACGAAACGTGGATATCCCGGGAGACTCTCCCGTAGGTCCCGACCCCCTGGCTCTCATTATAGTAATCTCACTTGCACCCATAACATTGTGTCATTGTTTCTCCAGGTGAAAATTTGCACCTCTTTGACCTTTTTGACCTTCCCACTGGTCAGTTTTGATGCAGAAATGCACATTTCAGGAGAATGCGAGAAGTAGTTTTTATAGGAATGAAAATGTTCTGTTGTTGGCATCTTATTGATTAGGCATAATATAAACATGAGACTGATAATGGATTGCCTTGTCTCAGCAGCTGATTGAGATGGCATAATAATGGTCTATATCCCATAACTAATAGGTTTTGTCATAATATTACTGTAACAGCAGGTATTTAAGGCTCCAGCAGAAATTATGACGTAGTAATTGATGGATAAATAGCAATTTCAGCTTCCTCAATGACGCCAAACTGTATGGTTTCTTTTTAAGGGGGTAGTGTACAAGCACACACACACACACACACACACACATATACACACACACACACATACACATACACACACACACACACA
>WWET01001148.1:384662-395101 GCA_011038615.1 Limnodynastes dumerilii
AAGTCACACAAACTGCTGTTGATGTTTATTATTTTAGTAATATCCGGTCAATCCAGTAAACAAACACTGACATTTACAATAATTATAATGCAAATGACCCTTTGATTCATATAAAAAAGGCAACATCACAACACATGTGAGAAGAATCATTAAAGGCTGATTTGGAAAGACGTCATTGGCTGTAAAAACGCTTTTCCATGCCGATCAATCAGACAGGAGTGTTGATTAGTTCAGTGCAATATATAATATTGAAAGAGAAGTCCTGATTGGTTGCCAGGGGTTAAAGAAAATATGTGTTACATTAAAGCGTATTATTAAAGAAAAGTCTTAGAAGGAGAAACGAGACCAGTTCTGTCCCTGGAGAGGTATAGATTTATGCTATAACACTAGGTTTCTGGCAAACATGTAATGAAAAAGATGACATGAAATGCTGCAGTCATCATATCCCCAAATATTTCAAATATTGGTCACGGATTCTATAAGCGTCACACAGCCTTGGCTGTCTATTTTGTTTCTATATATCACCGTTGGTTCACTCTACATAGTTCTGTAATTGCTGTCTCTCTTTACATTTATGGGACTTATTTATGTTAATCCTACTTTCAGGACTGGTAGCTCTGACTTGTCATTTCGGTCCTTCATTGAGTGGTGACTAAAGGCAATTTTTTTTATCTTCTGGCTGTTGCAGCTTTCCTCGGGCTATAACCTGCTAGTTGCAGATGATTTGGGATATAGTCCAGGCCTGTTGAAGTTAAAGATATTTTACTAGAGATTAAAACCTCTTACAGGGCACCAGTATTGATTAAGCTCAAGTTTTGTTCGTTTGTAAAGATATATGTACATTAGTAGTCATAATAAGTATGAAAGTAAACATTAATACAGGTCTAAATGGTATATGATAGAACATTTATATTGCCTAAAATGGTATTATAACTGAATCCCAGTGAGTGGGATGCTGGACTGCGGGCAGGGGGGTATGTGCATTGCCATAACTGGGCCAATGTTGGACTGCCTTGGCCCTCTGCTAACTGCTTACGTCTCTTTATAGTGTATGTGGTGGTCATCCCCAAGAATAAGGTTTACTAGTCTGTCCTGCCCCTGAGCTACCGCGGCGGCAGCCGTCACTGCACCCTCATTGGTTACACTCTGACCAATGACAAATCAGAAAACAACAGAGCAAGTTACCCACCATTCATTCACTGTACTATGTCTAGATGAGGCACTGCACCTCGGTTTGACCAGGAGGACAGAGTGATATGGTGACACATGACCTATAGGTGATGTGTGTCACCTGTAGCAAATTTTGGTTATGGGTCAGTCTTGGTGATACCAATTTCCACCTCTGTATCCAGGTGTCTCCCTAAATAGAGATGAGTTGGCACCAGGGACAAAGTTAAAACCACCATCTCTTTCTATTGTTCAGTTTCCTGGCACAAACTCTGCTCCTAAAATAAATAAATTACTGGTCACAATAACGATCAATTAAACTAAGTGGCTGCATTTAAAATGGCTAAATTATTGTAGTTAAAATGAAACATCTAGTGAAAGTTTCAAGACAGTTTGTATTAAACAAATAAAATGGCTGCTATTAACTTTTGTTTCCTTCATCTATAACATACATCTCGTTATGTTTACAGCAATTAATGCCTGCCTCGTGTTTCAGAAAATCCCGCTGCCGTCTGTTTCAAACTGTTTTATTCCTATCCAAAGCGTTGTTGCAATTTTCAGAAAAGGCGTCATTAGTTTTATAGTAAAGCGAGGGGGAGGGGGAGGGCAATAGTGACATTTTAGAAGGTCCACTGTTATATCAGTTGTCTTCTTTTAAGATGTCATTGTGATTCTACCTACGTTTAAGTCACATAACGAGCACGGCAAAATTTTTTCTAAATTCCTACCAAAGGTATTTCACTTCAGGGAGAAATTCAGCTAATGATAGTTTAGTATCCAATAAATTTGTCACGTATTGTAATTAAAACGAGATGAATAATGTCATTGCAGTAATTGTAATTATGTAATTAAAGTTATTGCAATTGTTTAATTGAAGCCATTTTAGATGTGATAGTATCTTTGTTACGGCTTAATTGGTAACAGGAAAATGGTTAAAACAATTCCTTTATTTTTATTTTTCATAGTCAAGACCCAAATCCATGCCCAAAAAAAGGAAACAAACGTGATAGAACTTTACATATCACACAACTTTTAGGAAGTCTGTACTTACAGAATATAATGTAGTTGTTTGCAAAACTTTGTATATTGCTTACACAGCATGGACCGTATTCAACGCTGATAACATTGATAATTGATAATGCGCTACATACTGAAGCGTTCCATGCAGATCAGAGCCCACCCCCCCATGTGTAGGAGATATGCATGGGGGGGGGGGGGTGAGGCGTGCCAATTACAGTAAAGGCAGCATTCAGCGTGGAAGGGTTTACATGTGGGATACTTTATGCAGAGCACTGCTGGCGGATCTACAATCTACACATAGGAGAGCGGGGGAGGGTAGTGCTCTCCTACATGCGGACTTGTGGATCACATATTCCGTACAGTAGCCTCCGCAATGTAAGCTACCATACGGAATTCCAGGGTAAGTATGAATACGGGCCCATAGCACTAAGCTAATTATTTTATACAATTCCTTCCACTACAAGTATCTGTGCAAGAAATTAGAGCTATTGCGTCGTATTCACACCATAAAATCTTCTGCTTCTTAGGTGCGTATATTTAGGAAACGACCCCTACGCGTGCATAGTAGGTCATTTACGCGGTCTACGTACCAGTTAGGTTGTAGATTGCCTCCTTGCGCTCTTTATAGACTGCACAGAGAAGTTTAGTTAGAAAGAGGGTTAGGGTTAGTGGTGGTGGTGTGATGCCACCTAGGGGAGTGTTTGGGTAGTAGCGGGAGGGGGGGATTTAGATTAGTCTTGGAGGGGAGGGGAGGAAAGGTCCGTGCGCAGTTTTATTCTTAAGAAGGAAGCTCCGCACAGTTAGATAAGGTAGCCCTCTGGCAATCATAAGTGCACTAGGGGTGAGTTAGGTGCAGATCTTTCCACAACTAACTCACTCTTAAGTGTGAATACAGCCCATTGTCAATAATTTCTCATTTCTCTCAGAACATCTCCTTAAATTGGGGGCAGAGCTGCTGATACTCCCATACGCCTGCCGGCCACATCCACACTTCCGTAGCCGATTACCTGTTCAGTCAATTTTTTTTTCTCCCCTTTTTTGTTGAGCAACATTTTACAAGTCATCTACACCGGGGCTTGAGCTCACTACCCTTTGCTGGTCCAGTTCTCTATATCTGTTCTGTACAGGTTAATGGTATGTGTAGGCTCTCAGAAGAAGTCTTGAATTAGAGCAACTGGTTAACAACAATTAGGTTATGAATTCAAATCTTGTATGTAGAAAATAGATTTCTCTAGCAAAATTGGACTTATAATTTGTTTATTAAAAAAATAAAATGGTAAAGTCGTGTATGATGTCCAAATGTCAGCACTGTAATGGGGGAGCATCAGATCCTGATTTATGCTGAGGGAGCCTATTCCAATCATTAGGATCAGAAAATGACCCATTTTTGCACTGCGGAACATGAATAGGGGCTGCAATACCGGGACAAATTCTGGATCCTGAAGATCCTGATCTACCTTGGTAGGGAATCCCTGGGGAATGGAAGCCCTTCTCTACATCTTCTCTCTTGTGTGCATTCATGGATGAATATCAAGTATGTGCAGAAGAAAGAAGCTCCATTTGTCACTGGGAAGAACTGCTGAAGATCACATGGAGAGTCAGTATTAATAAGGTAATTTCGCAGATCAGGTTAATCCCAATCATGGACAACCGTAGGCTTGGTGCATCGGCCACCAATGCCCATCTTAATTGCATCTCACGAGTTATGCAAGTCTTATTCTAGGTGGGAATTAATTTCATGATCACAGTTATAATTGCAGTCCTGAAGAGCCCATAGAGTCTCCTTTTTACATACTTTCCACTGACTCCTGTGTATATACATTCAGTTGAGGTATTATGATTCTATAGGTTACTGGAATAAATGGCAATTAGCACAACTTCCCATCTTGACTGAGATTTAAATACCCCCTCCCCTAAATCTAATTTCACAGATAGATGGATGGATGGATGGATGGATGAATAGATAGATAGATAGAAGATAGATATGAGATAGATAGATAAGGTGGGAATTAATTTCATGATCACAGTTATAATTGCAGTCCTGAAGAGCCCATAGAGTCTCATTTTTACATACTTTCCACTGACTCCTGTGTATATACATTCAGTTGAGGTATAATGATTCTTTAGGTTACTGGAATAAATGGCAATTAGCACAATTTCCCATCTTGACTGGGATTTAAATACCCCCTCCCCTAAATCTAATTTCACAGATAGATGGATAGATAGATAGATAGATAGATAGATAGATAGATAGATAGATAGATAGATAGATAGATAGATAGATAGATAGACTCTGTGCTAAGTTATGGTTTGTAAAAATTACAATTAGAATTTATTCTGTATTAATTACCGTTTTCAATAATCTTTTTGTTATTACAAGGCAAGTTTTTTTGTGAAATGAAAAAAAATAACAACTTTATTTTACTGACTGATTCGCCAACGAACAATTCTGATATTTGTGAGCTGGTGTTTTGCATTTAGCTCTTTTTATCAAAATTTGGCAGAGTGGCTATGACTGGCGCTCCATAACAACATCTGCATGGCGTTAATAGATGCCAGAATGAAACAATTATAATTAGGAGTGTTATTGATTGACAGCCCAAATGATCTGCTATCTTTCTGAGAGATTAGAAGGATTTACAAATTATATGTAGTGATATTATGTCAGACGAGGAGTTTAGGAGCGAGCTGGAAATGTTTTGCATGATGAAAACTCCTCTTTAATGAATATGTGCCGAAAATGAGG
Source organism: Limnodynastes dumerilii (assembly GCA_011038615.1). Taxonomy (NCBI): domain Eukaryota; kingdom Metazoa; phylum Chordata; class Amphibia; order Anura; family Limnodynastidae; genus Limnodynastes; species Limnodynastes dumerilii. Next base: position 389,596 of record WWET01001148.1, read on the forward strand.
GTATCAGATAACTTGCAATGTAATATGAGCATTTGTTTCATGCTATGTAATTTGCTTTTATCTTAAGGGAGAGCTATTATTGAGAGCTATTGGATGATGTGGCTGAGATGATAATCACATAAGAAAAGTTTCTCTTTAAACAAGTAGCTCTCTGTGTGGCCTCTTAGTGGACCATATGCAGACTACTGGATGTATAACATATATGTCTGGTGTTTTGCGTTTTTTTACTACTGCGCATGTGTAGTACATTTTTTACGTAATCTACATATCTTTTCCTTACGTAGATTGCGTATATGCATTCTTAAAGACCTCATATATACGCAAGCTACGTAAGGAAAAAATACGTAGATTACATAAAAAATTTACTATGCATTCGCAGTAGTAAAAAACGCAAAACACCTGCATACCACCCTATATTCAAAACAGCTGTGGTTATTAATGGAAAATAATCCTTGTATGCTTAACTAATAAGTGATTGAAATATAATGTCACTTATACTAACTAAATCCTAGTTACTAATCAACACCCATTAATATAATAATATAATAGTATTAGAGATGAGAGATGATAAACAGTAACAGTTATAGTCACCATGGACCCGCATTCTTAAGCAGCTGCTGTCTCTTAAGAAGGATCTTTTAGGGAATGAGGTACTAGCATGTATTGCAGGTCATTTACGTAATCTACGTTCCATTTAGTTACATAGTAGAGTATGTGCTGTCTTTAAAGACCACGCGTCTGTATTTCAGAAGGGAGAGGCGTGCCAGGCAGCTCTGTCCTTTATTATGAAGAGTGGGTGGGGGAGGGATTTAAATTATCCGGGGAGTGCGGGGGAAGGGATCTAGATTCTTAAGGAGGAAAACACTAATGGTTAGTTAAGGAAGCCCTTGGTTCAAAATGGGGGCAAGTTGCGGGGCAGGTCAGATGGGTTCTGAGAATACTGCCGCACCTAACTCACTCTGATCTGTGAATATGAGTCCATGGGCCTCATCCAGACCTACGCCCACAAGCGATCGTACGCCATTCGGGAGCGTAAAACCGGGCTAAAAAACGCACTGCGCATGTGCAGTATGACAACTTCCGGTCGTCCGAAGGACATGAGCGTACAGCAAGCGTATTTTGAGATTATTTTTCGCCCAAGGGACGTGCGTTTTGTACGACGATAGTCCGGACGCTCGAGTTACTACACAGAGGCGAGGATAGCCATTTAAATTGTACAGTATGGGCGTGCTAAGCCCCGTACGACCAGCGTATCGGTCCGAAAATTCGCACAGATGCTGGAAAAAGTTAGGGTATGGTTCAGCCGCCGTAAGTCGGTACAATCAATGGGAGTGTCATGGGCGTGAAAGTTTATACGCCAGGGCGATCATACGCTACGCTCGCGGTCGTAGGTCTGGATCAGGCCCCATGTGTCTAAGCAAGGCTATATGTATTCCTAGTATTAGAGATGAGAGGTGATAAATAAGAGTGTAATAGTAACGCTGGTCAGTTTCTGAGTAATAATATAATAATATAATAGTATTAGAGATGAGAGGTGATAAATAAGAGTGTGATAGTAACGCTGGTCAGTATCTGTGTGTAGTAAAGATATATCCCTGCATGCAAAGAATACAATTAACTTGACTCCCCTGCAATCAACATGGTTTAGCCCAGGAGTAACTCATTTAAGTCTGGATCCAGCCCAATGTGTATTAAAAACAAACACAAGAGGCAAGGCTATGCACTCATCCATGTAATAATGAAACAGGTGCCTTATAGTCACCATGGACCCTCATTCTTAAGCAGCTGCTGTCTCTTAAGAAGGATCTTTTAGGGAATGAGTTACTAGCATGTATAGCAGGTCATTTATGTAATCTACGTTCCATTTAGTTACATAGTTTGAGTATGTGCTGTCTTTAAAGACCACGCGTCTGTATTTCAGAAGGGAGAGGCGTGCCAGGCAGCTCTGTCCTTTATTATGAAGAGTGGGTGGGGGAGGGATTTAAATTATCCGGGGAGTGCGGGGGAAGGGATCTAGATTCTTAAGGAGGAAAACACTAATGGTTAGTTAAGGAAGCCCTTGGTTCAAAATGGGGGCAAGTTGCGGGGCAGGTCAGATGGGTTCTGAGAATACTGCCGCACCTAACTCACTCTGATCTGTGAATACGAGTCCATGGGCCTGATCCAGACCTACGCCCACAAGCGATCGTACGCCACTCTGGAGCGTAAAACCGGGCTAAAAAACGCACTGCGCATGTGCAGTATGACAACTTCCGGTCGTCCGAAGGACATGAGCGTACAGCAAGCGTATTTTGAGATTATTTTTCGCCCAAGGGACGTGCGTTTTGTACGACGATAGTCCGGACGCTCGAGTTACTACACAGAGGCGAGGATAGCCATTTAAATTGTACAGTATGGGCGTGCTAAGCCCCGTACGACCAGCGTATCGGTCCGAAAATTCGCACAGATGCTGGAAAAAGTTAGGGTATGGTTCAGCCGCCGTAAGTCGGTACAATCAATGGGAGTGTCATGGGCGTGAAAGTTTATACGCCAGGGCGATCATACGCTACGCTCGCGGTCGTAGGTCTGGATCAGGCCCCATGTGTCTAAGCAAGGCTATATGTATTCCAGTTCACAAGTCAGTCTGCAAAATAATATCTATTCAAATAGATCATGTACATAAAGCTAGGCCAGAGAGAGAGAGAGATTGTGTATTCTCATATCACTCAGGCAAGTTTCCATTGTCAGTGTCTATACGGAGGAATTTTCATAACGTTGGACGTGTAAAGCCCTCTCAGGCACTTTCAAACAACTGACTGGTAATTACCGGAGACCTTAGAGGCAGAATAAGGGGGGAGGAAGTTCTGGTGCTTTGTATGTTTGAGTTATGAGATGGAGCAGACTCCTATTTATTGTTGCTTTAGGGAAGAATGCAACTGTAATTCCTTCATATTTAATAAATTAGTCTATTTATTTTTTTTTTTGCATTACAGTTTATATGTCTATTTTTTCTTGGTGGATTAAACCCACTCTGATTATGTTTTGTTTGGAAACAAATCTGCAAAAAAAATTAAAAAATTATGTTTTGCATTTATGTTTGAGTTTTATTTAAGTTTTGTCTCGTGAAAGTGTGTGGTTTAGAACGTTCTTGGGATCTCTTTACTCTTCCCCTCATTTTTCTTGTGGAAGTTTTTCTATTGATCGGTGGTGCTATAATGAGACTTCTGTCACAGGCATCTGATGGGAGCAGAAACATAGGCAATTATTTATAGAATCTTAATTGTTTCCAAGAGAAGTAGAGGAGATTCCACTGCAGGTTTCTAGGATAGGGCCTTAGAAATAAAGAGGTAAGTGAGCATAAGGCCTGGTCCTCACTGCACGGAAGCATAGAGGCAGCCAAAATAAAAAAAGAACCCCAATGTCTTTTTCATGCAGCCTTTTAGCTTTCATCAACTTTTTTGGGGTATTTTGTAAAGCCTCAAATATTGATTATTTCTTCTGAACTGAGCTCAGCTTTTTTAGACCCATTTGGCTGGATTCAGGTGGAACCCACTGTGCAAGATCCAGAGGATCCAAATTGAACCTGGTAAATATTCTGACGGTGGGGTGGGCCAGAGCTGGGTGAGGGGTGTGGAGTGGTGCGGAAATGTTAATGCATGGTCCTGGGCCCATAACTCTGTACGAGCAAGGGGAGTATAGGAAACAGCCGGAGATTCAACAGGGGACCTTAAAGTTATCCCCCAGTGAACGGAGTCCTTATTGATCAGTGTCAGGACCATCAGGATTGACCTTAGGCATTGTTAGGTATCCCTGGTGCGGCTGCTCGCTTTGAATCCCAGCAGTTCCATCTGCTGGGATCAACGCATCGTGATTGGCCAGGGAGGTCACTTGTCCTGGTTGCTAAGCAATCAGGACACTCTGAGGTTTGCGCCTGGCCAATAATCGCAGGGAGGGTGGTCTGGTGGCTCATTCTGATTGGCCAGCCTCCCTGTTAATTTGCCGGAAGGAGTACGCTGCTCCTCACTGTTATAGCTTCCCTGCCCTTTGCCTTAGTTCTGTGTTTGCAGTTCTAGCTTGAGTGGCCTTAATGGTTTCCCTCATGTTCTCCTTGTGTTCCCAATCGTGCCTGCCTTCCTTGCCTTGCTGTGTGTGGTGATTCCTCGATTAGCTGCTAGCCCAAGTGTTCCTGCTTCCCTTAGCCCTATTGTATTCTGTGTGTGGTTCTGTTGTTGCGAATCTGTGAGTGTTTGCCCCTCGTCCATCCGTCACTGTCTGTTACAGTGTTAGACTGTATTTCCATGGGATCCCTCATCTTGGCCTGTCCTCTTACCCGCACGCATAAGAGCCGTGACCTTCTAGTTCCCTGCAGCCAAGCCTAACCTCACCATCAGACGCTCTAGTGAATACCAGGCCCCAGTTAGACTCTGCGCCCTGGTGAGTGGTTTCCATCAGGTATGAGCAGAAGAAAAGAACCCTAAAGATCTCGACATGGCTGAACAAGGAGCTCTGCTGGGGATGTTAAGACAGGAATGTTTAATAAATATAGAATCTCCAGCTTGTGCGTTTGTTACAATGGTTGACAATCCTACAAGAGCAATGGATGGTAATGGCTGACGATTCTACAATGTGTGGAACTTCAATACAATTTAATTAGACTTCATAAAGGGCAAGGAACTCTCACCCTATTAGTATAAGTATAAAAAGAGCAGAAATATCAGATTTATATTCTGTTCATAATATGAACATTACGGCTCATTTACAGCAATTAAAAAAATATGTACAAAAAAAATGAATAATGTATATTACACATAGGGAAGCAGTGGCTATTTGGAATTGTTCTGCATAATTTATTTTTTAGAATGACAGTGCTACGCTCCAGTCCAACAGAATAATAAATTGCAAGCTAATTACCAACCATACCTAGAAATAGATTTCGTACAGACACTTATTCTAGTGTCAATTAAAGACAGCAGTGTAAGCATGGAGTGTAAACTAATTCACTGGATTCAAAATACGGCAATTAAAATAAAGACTGCTAATTGCTCCATTACTCTATATGCATCAAATCAATAGCCAACTGTAAAATAAACCGTTTTGTTTTTTGTTGTTGATTTGTGAATGGATTATGACTTATTTGAATGTAACTTATTTTAGAAATTAAACTCCTGATGCATTTTCTGTTTAAACACTTCAAAGAGGTAATTAGCCACATCTGAGACTGACAAGCCAATGGCCTACTAGTTTATGGAGCGATAAAGGAACTTCCTGGCGCTTAACAAAGCTTTCTAAATGTGATGCAATTACACCCGTCTGTGTTATAGTCAGAGTTGTGGTCTTGTGGTGCTGTAAATGCAGCTTCCTACAATGTACTTTAATTTCCATATTAAATTTTAGTTTAAAGCATTAACCTATAAGTGTATTTAACCTAAGAACTGATCCAAAACCGAGCTTTTCATCTGTTAGACTTGTTGGATGTTTCACTGCTGTGTAAGGAGCAACAGGGGGGGGGGGGGGGGGAGATTCGAGA
>WWET01001148.1:415088-425814 GCA_011038615.1 Limnodynastes dumerilii
GAGGGAGACGGGGAGAGCGGGAGGGAGGTGGGGAGAGCCGTCCTCTGTGTGGATTTTCCTTCTTAAGAAGAATCTACGCACGGTAAGATAAGGTAGCGCCATATAGTACTCTAAAGTGCCATAAGGTACCTGAAAACGGGGGGGAGGGGGCGGGTTAGAAGCAGGACTACTGAGTTAGGTGCAGTTCTGTCACTCTTAAGTGTGAATACAGTCCAAAGACATTTAACTGAAAACTAAAGTAAATTCTTTCTAATCAGTACACTGAAGAGGAGGAGCATGATCTCAAAATAATGACTATAACATTTTAATTATTATTATTATTATTATTATTATTAAGTTTTACACAACATGTTAAACATTTCTTTTTTTGATAATGTTTTTAAGGAGTCAGTATATTTCAAAATTAAGTTGGTTACCGGTAAAAGTATTAGAAATACTTTTTTTCAACTTAGCATTTTAGCTATTTTAATTGCACCTAATTATGAAAATTCTTTTCCCCCTTAAGGTAAATATACTTAAAAGAAATTATAGACCATATGCCTTTATTAAACCAATATAACATATATTAATAGGAAGAAAAAATGTGTTGTAATAAGAAAAAATGTCATACTAGTATTTAATTTACAATCAGCAGTTTACATTATTAAAATGCTGTATTGTAATGTGTTTGTAAATATTTATAAGGCATAATAGTTATTAATAGAAATAGTATACAGTGCATAAACATGAAACACAGTGTTGCCATACAGCTTTCAGTTATATAAAATAATTAGAGCATATTATTTTTTATTATTGCCATTGTTCCCTGTTAAACTAATTATTTAGTGTTAAAACAATTATGTATGACAATTTTTGTCTTGCTTTAATACAATAGGAATAATCAAACTGAGCTATAAACAAAAAATTATAAACAAAAGTATAAAAAATTAAATTTGTTCTGTAGCCAGTTGAAAAATATTAATTATTTTGATATATAATTGTCCAGGTTATTAATTTATACAATTTTTAAGCATTTAAAAAAAAAATAGTATAATCTGATAATGATATACTTATATTTTTATTGTATTATTTTCTGTGATATTCTTATTGTGCAATTTTTTTTACATTTATTGAAACTGTTAAGTTATACAAATGAATAACCATTATTTTTGTTTCTCCTTAGTGATTAATTATAATTTTTTATGCTGTGATTATGATAGTATTTTTAACACAGTATATTTAGTTTTGTTCCAAGTAACTAACTCAAATGTAGCTACTAACAAAGGTTCATGCTTCACAAAACGCTAAACAAAAATAATATATACCAAGGATGGGCTATGAAATAAATAAATCTATTTTTTGTTGAAATGTAGCTTAAAATAATTTAAAAAAAAAGTATATAACCAAGTTTGCCTCTTTAAGTTAACAATAAATAAATAAATAAATAAAAACATAAAAAAACAAGAGCCTTCCCCTCTATAAAAACAAAAACAAAACACACATATTGGCTAATCCTGAGTTGACAGTATCTGCAAAAACAGACCATGCTGCAACGTGAAAAGTCCATATTAATATTTATTTCTCCCATGCAAGAAAAATACTTTATAGCACACAAATTTAGAAAAGCTTTCATTTAGGCTGTAATTTTAACACGGTTTTGCTAAAATGTACAGTACTTTTTCATTTGTTACTCTCAAACCCTGAATCAGTCCCATAGTCTCAATTTGCCTAGTGCTATAAAAAAAAGAAGACATTCTGTAACTTCCTGAATGCCAGCAGGATACCGTTTCCTTGCCTGTTATCATCGCTGCCATCACGTGGATCGATATTTAGTGCACACTGCCTACAAGCTTTGCTTCTCTGCTGGTACCGGCAGTTTTGATAATTCATGAATGATACAAATCATCTCTTTCCTTACACAGAGTAAAATTACAGTAGTCAACAAAGCCGTTGTGAAGGAAAGATCATTACATATAGCTGGTGCAAAGACTAGATAGAAAATGTATTTTACAAATAATGGTCCGGATTCACAGTTATGTAATTTTCGTCTTATGAACGTTGTTTTAAGAAATGAGCTACTACGCAGGCATAGTAACTAATTTACGCTATCTATGTACCATTTCTGTATGTAGATTGCATAAGCGAGGTCTAAAGACCATGGTTACACTATCTACGTACAGAAATGGTAAATCGCAAATAAGATACTTTGCCTGTGTAGTAGCTCAATTACATAACTGTGAATCCGGACCTATGAGTGTAGTATATTTTTCAACATTTTGATTAAAGCATTGGGCCTGATCCAGAACAACGCTTCTGAGCGAATTTACGCGTAGCGGCCACGTAAAATCGCCTATTTGTAAGTACTGCGCATGCGCACCATAGAAAATACGCTCAGAAGCATAGCGTAATTGTGAACGTATGGGCCATTCACGTATATAGTGATTTTTTTTTCTTTCATTGATGAACAAGCTCGTGGCTTTCCTTGTAAAGCTGCAACCATTTAAAGACAGTGCAAGAACAGGACAAGAGCTGACTGTGCTGTCTGGGGATTGAGAGGGATGAAAGGGGGGAGGAGAAGCCACAGGGGACCCAAGGAGATACTGCTGTGTAGGTACAGAAAGGAGCCCTCCCAATGTTAAGGTAGGGTTTGGAAAGCGTATCTTGACAAAATACGTACGTTCAAGGGGTGTGCCAAGGGGAGTGTAACGAATTTACGCACACGAAAATACGCTATGCGAATAAACGTACGGCAAACGTAGTTCTGGATCTACCCCATTGTTCTTATTTGTCCGGGTTGTGTATATGCCATATAGGCTGGCTAATTTAGTTACTGTATTTATCTTATCTAAAAGAAAGTGAACAATGTCCCATGCATAAATAAAATATAACATAACATGGCAAATATGAATATGTCAGCATATAGGATCCCGAGCTTAATTAAAGTCCCCTTTATTTGTTTTCTTATTTAAAGGGATTAACATAGCTGGCCACTACTTTAGTGTCATATGGAATACTCTATTACTTTATCCAGCTTTCACATAAATAATTCAATTTTAGTGGCGCTAGAATGGATCCAAACCTCGCACGTTTTACCTATCCGTCCGTACAAGAGAGGGGAGTGAACTCCCCCGTCACTCCTCTCTCTTGTGTGGACAATTGTTTGACGTACGCTGCCATAGGGCATCCTTAAGTCACAAGAGTGGATTAGCGGTCTGTCCGATTGTTGATTCGCACAAACATACCTAATCCCTCCCATACTGTATGATTTAAATGCTTGCCCCCGCCCACCTAAGGGGAGGCACAGCCCATTTCTACTGAAACGGAATGCTAGGTACGTTAGTGTTACATTTTGTAACACTAGTGTAACATTAAATAAACCCACTTACGCCCCTTGGGTCTGATCCAGACCTACACTCATGAAACGCTTATGTGCGTAGAGTATTTACGCTGGCGTGCCTCCGATGCACTCCGCTCGGCACTCCCCTTGGTCGTATTTACTTTTGGCTTCTTACACTCAGCAAAACCTACCCTAACTTTTCTGAGCGTAACCGCAAACGTCCTTAAGCTCATTGCATAGTTACGACACTTAGCACGCCCATACTGTACGATTTAAATGCCTCATCTCGCCCTTGCTTCGTAATTATGGATTTCATATGGCAGGACCGCCCCCTCCAGCGTATGTATGAAGCTGTTACGATCAAGGCCCATACGCTCAGATTCTCAGACCGTAACATGAGCGTAACATCTGCCCCGTGCATGCGCAGTAACTACAAATGGCCGTTTTTACGCCTACACCCGTCGTAAAAATGCACCCGAGCGTAGGTCTGGATCAGGCCCCTTGAGTGCATAAGTGGGCTATCGGGAGTAAGTCTGGATCTGGCCCTCTGTCCTTAAAATGTGGTTGTCAAAAGAGTTTAGGGCTTTATTCATAAAAAAAATAAAAACAAGTAAACAAAAAACAAAAACAACCCTAGGTACTTACGTATCGGATTGCAGATGTCCCTCTTCGATGGCGGGGCATATAAGATTTGCATAGTGGATGGGACACGAAAGAGCTAAGAAGTGACTGCACAGAACTAACGTATAAAAAAGAATTGCCCAAGGTGCAACCTCTACTCCCTAATTAATTATGAGAGACAAAGGAAAAAAAGACAGGGAGCTTAGTTGCACACTTATATTATAACCGCGGCATCATTAATAATATTAAGACAGCTAATATTAAGAGAGATGTCTTAATATTATTAATTATACCACGGTTATAATATAAGTGTGCACCTAAGCTCCCTGTATTTTTTTCCTTTGTCTCTCATAGTGGATGGGATACAGATCGGTAATAGTACAGTAAGCACGTTCCAAAACCCTTAGGACAATCCACCATTCCGTACGTGGACCTTCTGCATGCAGAGGCTTAAGGTGGGGTTCAGCATAAGGAAGGCCCGTACCTGCGAGGGTTTGCACTCCCCTTCCACATATGGAATTCTGGATATTTCATTCTGTATGATAGCAGGGGCTAACATACGGAATTAACTCATAGTACAGGAACATTCCTTTATCGGGAATGGTAAAAGTGTGTACCTCAGGGTTGCCGAATTTTAAAAGCTTCCCCCCGGGAGATCCCGATTTATGCAAATCGCTTCATTAGGCCCCACTACTAATTACCCCTATTTAGGTTTACTAGGGATGGGGACAGGCCTTGATGATGAAAATTTCACGAAACCACGGGCCTCAAGTCCCTTGCAGGAGATTTACTGGCTCTCCTGGGATACTGGGAGAACTGCCTGAATTTTAGGAGTCTCCCAGATATTCCGGGAGAGTCGGCAACCCTGATGTACCTAGCATAAAACCCAGCATCAATGCTATTTGCAGCAATCTTGGCCTTTGTAGTATTAGGATATAATATCTTTTTTTCTAGTGATGGCTCCATTTTCCATCTTCTTGTCCACTGCACATGCCATGCAGAAGTGGAAGTTGGAGCTCTCGCTAGAGAAGAGTAGGGTCAAAGACCACCAGAGATAGGTAAGTACATTTGGGTAAAGCAAGTAAGATGACAATAGTTTCAGTGAAATCTTCCCTGACTGGTTGTCCCTGTTGGCGATATCAAGAGGAACACCAGAGAAATCGATGCTGAGAGAGAATATGTGAAGGAAACAAATATTTACTTCGTATTTTTCCTCTCTCAGCATTATAAATAGACTCCCAGGTCTTGTAGTCTCCTTGGAAGTTGCTGTATAATCAGGATGGCCTATTTCTATCTTAAAGAAGCCAAATGGAACACCAAAGAGCCAGTATTATTACGCTTATTAAATCCGAATGATCTTTTAAAGATTTATTGAGTGTACAAAGCCCTCTCCAATCTAAAAAAAATGGTAAAGGATTTTCTTATAGATACCATGTGTTGCATTATAATATATAGTTATAAATAAAATTGTTATATACACAACATACACATATTTCTACATTTCTTGGCGAAGATCTTACAAAACATGAATTATTCAGTAAGCATTTTTCCTGAACCAATTTGATTACCAATTATAGTAGACTGACATTAAAACCAAGACTCATTTAGGAGTTAAAGCCTTATTAAATTATAAAACTGTAAACACCTCAAAATGTTGCGCAGAGCAGAAACCGCGTTAAATCTAATTATAGCCTGCTAATCCGTCAGCACAAATCTGGATTTGATATGGCAAGCCGATAAACGCCCCCTTTCTAGATTTGCCTTTGCTCAAGTGGTCAGTTAAAAATAATAGAAACATCATTGAGAATAACAACAGCAATTAAGTGTAAATCCTAAATAGAAGCTACAGTTTTTGGTGCATGTTTAACAAGGTAGATGCAGAAACCCATTCAACTCATTTTCTGTGTCAGGATCTTCTTTGCTTTGTTTCATTGCAGTAATCTGTGACTCCAAAAGCCCATCAGTATGACCGAAAGACGTTTTGGAGTTGAGAAGGATTCCTTGAGAACTGTAGTAGGGGATTCTAAACTAATTTCTGAATTTGTCCAAAAAAATGCCAAAGAAAAACTATTTTTTTTTAAGGGAAATAAGTCTAAAGGTTATCCAGGAAGTAGCCATTTTGATTCCTTAGCCATTTTTTATGTCTGTCAGATGTATTCAGGTTATAGAGCCCAAAACAAAATAAATACGGGGGGGAGGAGTGTCGGCCATGTGTCTGTTTTTGTTCAGTACAGAAGCTGATAAGTTATCAAATATATTTGCAGGACAAATACTATTGTGGTCGCCTCGATGGAGGCCTACTTGTTAGTCTGCTTTTTTTTCTTGTAAAATTTTTTTGCCCTTTTTTCTATGTTACTAACATGCTTAATAACTAACATGTCACTCATGGAATGTCTCATTCTACTAACCGTTACCTGAATCAAAAAATGTACTAACATGGTAGTGACCATCTTATTTTTTTAAGTAACAATCGTTATTATGTTCACAGTTTTTAATTTCCTTTCTCCCCCCTTCTCCACAAAGCACTCAGGCATTGGACACGCTATGGTAAACAAACTACATTGTTCGGTAGATATCATTCTAATTGTTTCTTATTTTGGGTTTGCCGTGTGGTTTTCTTTCTTTCTTTTAACTGTAGACATCATTACAAAAGAGGAACCGCGGTTTGTACTCTTCTGCTTTCTTTCAACCCCTTCTTTTCATCTGTTGTTGACCTCTTTAGTTCTTCCTGTTTCTATCAAGTTTTTAATTTCTTTTTTTTTTATTTTACTTTTTATTTGTTTTATTTTTTTACTCACACATAGGGGCATCATTAACTTTACTACCGTTTGCATCAAGCTGTGATTAACAGAAACAAGGCTAACCCTTGGCTGGCCCAAGTGGCTAATGGCTCGGCCACACTCTAACCATCCATAATGCATGGCATGAATGCTTGAAGTGTAATGTGATGGTTCACCCATACATCTTTCGCCATCACAAGCAGTTTGGTTAATTTCTCCCCTTGTCTTTCGTTTTAATTGGTTTATAGTGTGTTTCCGCATGTGCACACTAGAGTGCGCTATACACAATGTTTCATTTGCGTTTCTTTTGTGTTAGCATGTTTTTTTTATCGCTGCTGCTTATTTGTTATTCAGTGCAAATAGTGGTGGTGCTCAGTAACGCTTGCATCATTTGTGTCTCCTTCCCCTCAACGCATGTTTTAACTAGTCAATAACAGACTACTAAACTTACTAATACGTACAACAGCTGAACTAACCTAGAAAGCATTTTACTAACACCATTTTTGTGTCTGCTAAATAACTGTTCAGTTGCTGTAGGGACAATACTGACACTAGATCATTAATCAGACAACTGCTGAAATACCGTAGTTTAGATCCTTTTAGGGGAAGATGAATTCTAGAATCCAAGACCAAACTTCAAACAGACATGAAAATGGATTTTCAAACTAGGTTTCAAATCAGGCACATCCAAAGAACTGCAGTATTTAGGTCTGAGTATAGCGTGTCCTTTCCCTGTGCTTTGTTATGTAGGTGACAATTTCAGTGGATGGGATTCTGACCACAACAGGATACACTCAAGAAGACTACACCATGTTGGGTTCCGACGACTTTTTCTATGTTGGTGGAAGCCCCAGCACCGCTGACCTTCCTGGGTCGCCAGTCAGTAACAACTTCATGGGCTGTCTAAAGGAGGTAAGTTTATGCTTTGCATTACGTTGTATGAAATTGCTTTTGTTATCAGTTGCCTCTTCATAATGTTGTTTGGAGGGAGTGATGTAACCACTATAATAAGATATCGTTGTTCATTTTTATTCGGTTATATTTAAGCATAACATTTATTAAATGGCTTTCGAGGGCCATTTTTTGTGCTTTTAAGAGTGATTATAATGAAGCTGTTTTCCATTGTGACCTCAATTCATTCTCTTTTATGTGTTAATGACACTGTTGTGATTTTCTTATTCTTTTGAAAAACTATAAATGTAGTAACACAATTTAACATTTAGAATTCTGCTTCTGAACACTAAATCTTTATATGCTAAACGAATGGAATATTTAACTATCCTTAGTGGTTTCATAAAGTGATGCATTATAAATTAGTTAATAACTGAGTATAAAGACAACAGGAGAGGGGCAAGGCTGTAAGGACATGGCCTCTACTAGATTTTTGGGAACAACTATGGGTGCAGAACACGCAGATGAAGAGGCCAAACATGATTTTTTTTCTGGGAAGCTGCAGAACAGATACACTGTCTTTTGCCCACTTTACCTATTTCCAATCTGTTTCATCTTGCTTCCTGCTTCCAATCTGTTTCATCTTCATCCACAGATGGTACTGAACTGATGTTTGAGGGTTAGGAAGTTCTCTGACTTACACAGAATCCTACTATTGACATTGGCTTAATATATATCACTAAATAAGAACCAGAACATGCCACACACTGGTGGCATCACATCCACTACATGATGGTGTAGACAGTACGTAGCAAGCAGAGGAAAGTGAGGTGACAAGGACACCCTCCAGGTGTAAGACCACTATTTTGCACTTGTTGCAAGAGAGCCTTCTAGTGGCTTTCCTCTTGGCTGCAGTGTGGCCGAATTCCACAAATGCATACTTTTTTTTCCAAATTAGGTGCCTATACATTTTGGGTACTTTGTCAACTTTGCCATTGGTACCTACTTCCTTGGCTTGTCTGAAAATCTAGTATACATTCACATTTACTTCTATTTACTTCTATTATCTCTAGATTTTCATATCGCCACTTCTAAATTTCCATTTCGACCACTGTGTATTTGTGTGTGTGTGTGTGTGTGTGTGTGTGTATATATATATATATATACACAAAGTGGAGGTTGCTCAAATCAATTTATAAGGTCATTTGGAGCAGGTGCTGTAAGGTATGGGGAATTTACACAAATACAAAAAGGCCCCAGCACTCTTGCAATAACCCAGCAACAAATTATATGATTTCTATCTTTAAAATAAAATAAAAGTCAGAGAATGAGTTATATCTGCAGATATATGATAAGCCACCAGCCACCAGCCAAGGCTTCTCTGTTTTGGTCCTAACTCTAACATTCTAAAACTGTTTATGGCGTGTATATCAATATAAACACCCCAAACATGCTAGTCATAAAACTGGACGGCAATTGTTTTCAGGTAATAAATGACACTTACTTATTTTCTTGCTTCTCATCTGTGAGACAATACACTTTTAATAGCCTTAAAGATAACAGGCCAGTCATATGTATAATGCATCACACGTTATAATAGCTATGACTCATGGGCTGTGTGGATGGTATCTTAGAAGCGGTACATTTATGTGCAGTGTTTGGTAATTTTTAGACCCATGAATCATTCTCATTAAATATTATGGCATTAGCGTGCGTGTTCGAAGGCACTAGATAAAGAGGTGCTTGAACCAATGAATTTGTACGTTTATCCTTCCTCTGCTTAATGTGTTACTGCATATTAGTGAACTCCTAGGACCAGATTTACTAAGCTGCGAGAAAGGAAAAGTGAAGATGTTGCCCATAGCAACCAATCAGATTCTAGCTCTAACCTTCTTTTACATACTAGAGAATGTCAGCTAAAATCTGATTGGTTGCTATGGGCAACATCTCCACTTCTCCAAACCCGCAGCTTAGTAAATCTGGCCCCTAATCTTTATTAGGTGTAAAGATATTTTTGTACACTTTTTATGCCACCCTGATAGCTGTGTGTGATATTAAAGCAGTAATACTATGAAAATTATTTTTGCCAAACACGGCTTTTGAAAATATTCCGTACAATCGTTTCCTCTCTCTCCAAACGTTCCCACCACTAGAACTGCTGAGAGTAGTTAGTTTGTGTGACTGGCGGCTGGTAAGATTTTGCAAGGGAAATAATGTTTTGTAGGGGTTCGTAACTAGCTACAAGCTTAAAGGTTAAAACAAGACAATGTGCCAGATTAAGACCTCTGCGTTTTCTGCCATAACCCTATGACCCTCTGTATGACCGCTGATCCGCACAGAACACATAAACCCCTCCCAGACTGTAAAAGGGACATTCTCACCCCACCCACCCTACATAGTTGCGGGGTGTGCCCCGGTGGACGGATATCCAGGTGTACTGAACTAAGTTATTTACGCTTGGAGAATCATAGAGTAAAATCAGGTGAATGTATGCGCGCTGGCAGAAAAAGACCCGGATGTTCAAATGCCGTTTTAAACAAAAGTCCATTATTTGTGTTTCTTGATATGTTATAATAAAGGTCTTACAAAAATATTGCAGCCATAGGCCACATTGTAATGGGAAAACCAGCATAATAGATTATCTAAGGTGGAACTGAGACTGAAACCTCATGAAGATAAATGAGGATCCTTAATGGATATATATGCTTTTTAAATCCTTAGACCAGAGAAGAAAATCCAGAAGCTTAATAATGTATGCTAAATATACCCGTACCTTCATAATTAATAAAGGTCCATTTCTTATGTTATGAACCTCTAATAAAAATAATAAAAATAATAGCTTTGTATGACGGCCTACACATTACCCATTAGAGCCTACTCCTATCTCATAGAGTTCATTGGATATGTGACATGTATGAATTGTCACCAGAGTATAGAAATGTGAAGCTAACTGAAGACATATTTTATTATAGCTTCCTATGTAACGTGAGCAAAGTGATCTGAGTGCAGGGAATATATCCTCGTGCCAGGGGCATTTTAAGAAGTGAGGGGGTCCTTGTGCAGGATGGGCCCCCCATCCCCTAAGGCCTCCACACACACAGCCCCTCCTGCACCCGTG
>WWET01001149.1:9811-24902 GCA_011038615.1 Limnodynastes dumerilii
ATATATATATATGAACTAATCAACATTCCTGGATTTTAACACATTAAGGAGATTTTATGAACTGTTTTTATTTAAATGTCCTCTTTTTTAACCTGCTACTGACACGTTTTGCTATTATATTCACCAAGAGCTATTTTGCCACATGCTTCTATTATTTTTACTTATTCCTAATTTATTAGAGTTTGTGGACCCCCTAATATGTGGACCACTAGCAGTTACTGTCCTGCAGTATGGACTTTGTAATGCGTTTTAACTGGGATTCATAAACTGCCTATGCAGGCTCTTATTACTACTTACACTAGGGTCTTCAATCTAGGTTAAATTCAGAGATTAATTTAACCCAAATCACTAATAAAACAACACATCACATTGCATAGTAACACTCACCAATGATACAACCTTCAGGAGCCATATCAAGTAACTGATAGCACTAGAGTATGATACTGGACACAATACCATAGAAACATCTGGGTTACTTTGCAATCTTGCTCATGTTCAGCCTTATCCCATATTTGATCAAGTATGTGTAATGAACATTTCTGTGTTTTATTTTACAGATAGAACAGTAGAGTTTGTTACTGGTTTATGGCAGTGTGCTGGGGCTATTTTCTCCTTTTGTTTCTGTAGCAAGCAGATTACCCCCTGCCTTTCATGCACCTGTTTAACATATACCTATAAATTGATTGAGCAACTTCCATTCTGTTTTTATTCTGTTTGTGGGCATGTCTGGGAGCAGTTGCTGAGAGGGAGAGCTGTTTCACAGCAGCCATTTTGGAGACTATAAGGGGTGTCTCCTAGGTAAGTTGGCTCTCAAGTTATAAACATATATATGGGACCCAACATTGGGACTCTCAATTTTAGAGTTAGGACCACCATATACAGAAAGGCCTTGACGGTGGCTGGTGGCTTATCTCATATTTGATCAAATATGTGTAACAAACATTTCTGTGTTTTATTTTACAGATAGAACAGTAGAGTTTGTTACTGGTTTATGGCGAACAGTATAGTTCGTTACTGGTTTATGGCAGTGTGCTGGGGCTATTTTTCCCTTTGTTTCTGTAGCAAGCAGATTAACCACTGCCTTTCACGCACCTGTTTAACATATACCTATAAATTGATTGAGCAACTTCCATTCTGTTTTTATCCATGTTCAGCCTTGAAAGTCCCTTGGGGATTTATGAAGCAAAAATAGAAACACCCTTTATACTGAAACAGCTCCATTCTCAAAGTGGGAGGGTTTATTCCCCAAACCCCTTATATTGGTAAAATGACTATTTCTAACTTATTTTTTGATTCAAAAAAAGAAAACTAATGAAAGAGATCATAATCTGGAATCTTGCCTTTATAGTCATTAGCTATATAATTATTTATATATTTTTTTTTTTTCATTACATATAAACGAAGAGTATTCAATCATTGTCAGTAACATACCTGTCCAATATGTTCCCGGTAGTAGCTTTGTATGACTCACACACATCCTACTTTGCAACTGAAAGCTTGGTTTGCAAGATGTACATTCATCATAGTCTGGTCCAGTACATGATTCACATGTTTTGTAGCAAGTATCACATTCTCTGCCTGTAACATCAGTATAAAATCCAAGACCACAGGAAGTTACGCAAACCCCGTCTGTGAAAAATGGAAACATACTGAATAGCACATTTGAAAGCATCTGGATGTTTATAAGGCTACAAATTAGCACACTGATTATGCTATATTCACCTAGAAAGTTGTGAAAAATGACTGTACTCTACATATCTTAATCTTTTGTATATAAATGTTCAGAGTTGTGTTCTGCATTGTCTATTTGAGGTTGGTGAGAGACAGGTCAACCACAAGACATTGGGCATAACCAGATACACTGTTTATGTAGACCATAGCTATTGTGGGTGCTAGAAGATAGGTTATATGGTGCCAATGGTAATGATAAATGTCAGCAGCAGCATATTGATAGTACATAAATCATTACTATTTATGTATTTGTATTTCATTTAGTTTTTTATTTTATTATTTTCCTAATTAAAAGTTTAAATCCATCTCATTACATTATAATTGTGGTCTGTATACTTATGATAATATCCCATATGCATGTACACTTTCATGCCACAACTCAACACTTGCTAATGTTTCACCACTGAGGAGCTTCCTCAGTGGGTTCAGTGTCACAAATTTAGGGAAAGCATTGGTGGTTTATACACCTTACACTGATATTTATTGTATTTGGTATTTATTACTCTATAGTCTGTAACAATTAGTCTGCCAGATCATAATCTTCTCTCATTAACATGACCTGATCCTGCAGTCTTGTTCCCAAAATAGTGCTGCACTGCTACGAAGAGCTAAGCTTTTTAGATCAGTGTATACCAGTGCTGTTATTCTAAAATATGTTATTTTAAGGATATTACATTTTTATCTGTTGCCTTTGGCACTTTTTTTTTTATCTTTTGCCTTTTGGCTTATTCGCTGTAGTTTGAATTAGCACGTTCATACCTTCTACCACAAATGTTACCCAATTGTGTTAATAAGTTAGAGCTGATCAATGGTTTATCTGTATATGTATTTATTATATTGTTTCCAAATAAAAATAAGGGTAAAAATCTATATTTTATTTTTTATTGTATTTAGCTGACTGATTATTGCACACTGTCTATAGCCAGTATTCTATGTTAATTATGTCTATTAGGACAATGAAAAATCACATACAACAGTTAATAATTAGATGCTGTAGCTAAAGTTAATTTATGAATATGTAAGATGGAAATGTCTTTTGCTTTACCAATTATATACTTTGTGAATTTATGTAAACGTCATATTACACTGCAGTTAAATAAACCTATTATTACTTGTAGCTATAACAATATTTACAGAAAAGTAAATGTGACCTCCCTAATCCAGTGTTCCCCAACCTCAGTCCTCAGGGACCACTAACAGTCCATATTTTCTAGGTTTCCTTAAAGAATCACAAGTGATATAATGAGCAGCACCTGTGGAGCTTTTAAAATGTGACAGTTAGTAATGAACACACCTGTGCTCCAGCAGTGAGACCTGGAAAACATGCACTGTTAGGGGGTCCCTGAGGACTGAGGTTGGGGAACACTGCCCTAATCCATTTCATTTTCTTCTAGCATATATTGGAATCCCTGGCTGATCCCTTATGTACAATGTCCCATTACGAATGTAGGCCTTATGCGCAGCGGCATGTGTGTAGAAGTTAAAGTAGGGTTCTGGGCACGAAACTCCTTACACGCAAGGGAAGTGCATGTACACAGAATCTAAGATCGCACTTAAGGCTCGATTCTATTACATTTGCGCAACCGCATTAGACGGGATAAAACTCACAGTGCGCTTTTTACCTTCTATTACGGTAGTCAAAGTACGTGGATTTTTATGCACACCTCTGTGAGGTTCGAATAAAAATCCCCCCAAAACATTTGCACTGCGAATAACACAATACGCAAAGCTAATTGAAGCGGGCCCTTAATGTACAAACGCCTCCACTGTGGAGACTGTATGAGCACAGTGCATACTTAGGACTGGAACTGGCCTATTAATAGTAATATAGATTCCTGCCATGAAGATCAGTGTAACTTGTGTCCTAAAACTTGGTATTTGAAAAGTAGCAGTGAGCATGTACAGTGCTGGATAAATACATGAAAGAGCCTTGTTCTGTCTGTGTGAGAGCCTATGGACCAGATTCTTGGTCTCGTATTTTTCATTTTACGTGCCTTGTTTTACGCTTAGAGCTACTGCACATGCGTAGTAACTCTTTTACGCTATCTACGTAACATTTAGATTGCGTACACGCGGTCTTTAAAGAATTCGGTCCTATGTTCTGAGAGCTAGTGTAAATAATATATAAACAGTAGCATCTATTCACATTAGCATCTTAAGGGGTGAGAAACAAGGAAGCTAGAGATATACCAAACAAAGCGTTACAAAATACACGCTGGCATGTCTGATGGGAGAAATATTTTACTAGGGACAAGAAACTTCAAAGAAAGATGAAAAGCCCAGAGAAGGTGACCGAGGGAGGGATGGTTCTATAACGAGAAACTTGTCTCTCACAACGCAGAGGTCATAAGTTTGATTCCCGGGCCTTATCTGTGTGGAGTTTGCATGTTGTCCCCGTGTCTGCGGTGGGTTTTCTCTGAGCACTCCAGTTTCCTCCCACAATCCAAAAACATGCTAGTAGGTTAATTTTGTGTGTACAGAATTAAGAGTGCGACTCAAGAGGGGGCGTAATAATAATAACAGGAAGCTGATGGGTTTGAGGAAGAGGCATGAATGATTGCTTAAGCATTGTAAAGAAGATGGAATGGAACTGAATGTCTACCCAGAATGGAACTTCTACAGATAACTGTCATCTTACTGCCAGTTTTACCATGTTCACAAAATCTGCATTCTTACCTCGCAAACACTTCTGTACTGCTGCTGCTGGTAAGCTTACCTTTGAGATAGAAGCCTTCTTCACAGTACACACACTCATCTTCAGTGCATCTCATACATGACAATTCACATGGAAAGCAGCTCATTACAGAGTCTCTACTGTAAGAGTTATCAGGACACACTGCATAGCAAAAATCCTCATATCTGCATGAAATCACATTATAACTGGTAAAGTGGTCGAATAACAGAAGCTTATTTATATAATATTAAGTATTTAACAGTAAACAAAAAGAAAAAAATAGTAGAAATAGTAACTACACGCAACAATACACACACACATATAGTGCCCAGTAGTGTTACATTTTTCATTCTCTATACAAGGCACTTTTAAGCAAAGACAAAATCAGTGGAACAAAGATTTCCAGAAACTTGTTGACTGTGGGTGAATGAATAGATTGCCATTAGTCATTTGCCTCCGGGAGATCCAAGAGGTGACATCAAGCTGATATGGGTGCAGATGACGTGATTTACATCAAACCCCAACCCCATTGTGCAAAGCTGTGGATGACATGTTTCAATGCACACTCGATGAACATTGATGGTGGGCTTGATGGAAAGAATGCGTTATGGCGAATGTGGGAGAGTGGAATGCTGCCCTTATTTCGCAAGTAGGAAAGTACATAATACATTTTCAAGTAGCATATTATTGTGAACAACTGTTTTTGCTAAAAAATATATAGTAAAAATATACATACAAGCGCATAAACATATTAATGCCAGAATGAACAGGAAGAATAATTAAAATCACTATATAAAAAATGAAGAGTCTCTTAAAATGCGAAAAATACTAAGTACCAAAAAGTTTACGGACGGTTCTACTTTAATTATCTCTGGATAATTATGGCACATGTTTGTAGCACGAGCTGTAACAATAGTACAGGTAAGGTTGGTGCCATAGAGCATTGGTTCTGTCCTTAGGGACCAGTAACAGTCCATATTTTCCAGGTCACAGACACAAGCTCTTTCATATTATCCTAACACATATTAATGCCTTTCCTTTAATTCTCTTTCTCATAGTCTTCATAGGCATTTATGAGATATCATATTAATCAGCTTGTTTTGTAGAGCAGCCAAACAGATTATATTTGAAGAAAAAGGTGCACTTACATGTAATAACCGTCTAAGCAGGAGGTACATATCTCTGGATCATCTAGAATACAAAGAGAATCATTATAGTGTTTGTGAAAAATGTTATTTACCCAGCTAAGCAGCTGAGATGGATTTGTGTCCTGACTTTGAATATGAAAATCTCTTAAGCACAATTATTATTTTTGATTAATTGACACTGCATTACAATTACCTTTTTCTGTAGTGAAAGGGTTTAAAATAAATGCGCTTTTTAAAACACAGTGAATTTATGTGTAGGACAAGCGAAGGCCAATGGCCGCTGCATATTGCTTATAATAAATGAATGTATCATACTTTCTATACTTTCAGCTGCAGGGTCCTAGACATGGTGGAAATTAAAATGATTTACGTATGAGTGTTATTGCTCAAAGCCCTGCTTACAAATGTTGTCTTTTCAATCAAACTTGATTAATGCAATGAGGTTAAAGAAAGTGGTAAACAAGCTGACACCAACTTTATCGGCATTGAATATATTTATTCTTAAAGACCAGAAACGTGTACAAAATGTCAAATGGAGTTGAAAACAAGTGTTAGTCTTCAAGGGAGGCCATCATAAAATAAATATTTTGTTCACCCTATTTGTTAGTTAAGGTTAATTATTTGTAAACAGCAGATGTTTGTTGTTGTAGTAACAGGGAACCAGACTTCGAAAACTGCGCTAATTCTGTGCGGTTGGATTGTAAATACTCAGACTGAAGCCTATGTGCAAAATCAGATCTTAGGACCAA
Organism: Limnodynastes dumerilii; assembly: GCA_011038615.1. Lineage (NCBI taxonomy): Eukaryota > Metazoa > Chordata > Amphibia > Anura > Limnodynastidae > Limnodynastes > Limnodynastes dumerilii. The sequence goes on from WWET01001149.1 coordinate 16,114, forward strand.
ACCAAAGTCACAATTCATTGGTTTGCTATTCACAGCAAAAATGCTAATCATTCCCCATATGTCTGTCTATTATAACCTAATTTGCGCATTATAATCTGCAATAGAAATGTTAAATATAGTTTGATTCGACCCAATGCAGCAAAAATCCGATTTTTGGATCCAGCCTAGGCTTATCAAACACTAATGCAAACATCAATTCTTAGAACTGAAATATGGCATAGCTCTATGAATTAGAGTTGAGCTAAGAAACTTCACCTCCCAATTCTTATTCTACTTTTCCAGTTTAAATTGGCCTCCCCCTGCAGTTTAACACACCTGTCCTATAATAACTGACTTTTGGAAGATGGTCACCAGTATTATCCAAACAGTTACTGGCATTAATATGCGAAGAGACCCTCACCACATTCTGATCAACCACATTACTGCAGGTATTAGTTAACGTGCAGTTAAGCTGAACACATATTCTTAATGCAGCCAAAGTTAGAGAAGCCTCCTGTTGGATGGAGTTGGCCTCCTTACCCCAGGGAGTTTTGTGCTTGAGTACTGCAGCATTATCCCCCTCCACCACCAATAAATACTCAATAAACTTCAGACAGATAGTAGTTTGTTCCACTATTAATGAGTGCTCCATTCACCTCCAGCCATTGGGCAGGTGCCTGCTAGTAAATCCACCACTACTGTGCTGTGTTTGTATATCATCCACAATCTCCAAATGATGAACACCAATCTAAGATTTACTTCCTAAAAAACATCTAAATAACATTCAACATTACTGATTCCTTTCATACAGAAACTCACCAGCAGAGCACAGCCGACATCCATCTGCACATGATATACACTTCTCAGTGCCTGGATCTTCAACCTGTCCTGTATAGACAAAGCATTCAGGATTTATCAACAAAGCGTTGAAAATGTTATATATTTTTAAGAACTAATAGTATCAGATTAAAGCAGCCAAACTGAGTGATATTTATGATAGTAAAATATGGGGACCGGTTGTAAAAGCATCACATAGTGAACTATTGTGTGTATGTTGAGACCCCAGTTACACACCTTCTGGACATTGTAGCTGTTGGCAGGTTCCCCCCGCAGAGAAGAACCCTTCCAGGCACTTATCACATATGCTTTCACTTTTACAGTATTGACAGTTGTCAGGACACTGCTCACATGTGCTTCCTGCAATGTAGTATCCCTGAGGACAAGCTTCTCTGCATTCCCCACTGTACAAGTAGCGCATCCTTCTATTTTTATCTTGATGAGAAGAAAAAACAATGAAACAAAAGAATGTATTATTAGTTAACTATCAAACAGATAATAATTTAGTGGCATGGCTTAAGTTCATACTGTCATCCATCGCCTGTGAAAATTTATTATTTTCTACTTAGATATAGTAGGAAAGAGAAAGATCTGGGGAACTCCCTGGAACCTGTCACCTGAGCATTGCTGCTTTATTTTAGGTGCACTATTTTTTCATGGTGCAGATGACAACTAACTGAAATCCCTTACAATATCTGTGGATGTAGGTAACTGTCAGAAAAGGCTGTTCCACTGCACTCAGTGTAACATATAGGAGTTCCCATGAACATATGTGGCTCAGCAGTCCTGTCTGATGTTGGTTTTATCAATATTTTACACAAGATCTGAGGAAGATATAAATGCCGCAGTTCTTGCACTTGGGATGCTGGCAAATCTGTCACGTCAGTTTACAATGTTTATGAATAGTTCAAAGAGGTATTAGAGAAGTGGGTATAAGAAGCTGAGTTCTGAGGGTAGAGGGGAGAATATTCATATCGCTTTCCCCTACTAAGGAAAATTGGGCTAATCATGGGGTTTCTTTTTGAAAGTGCAGCTTCTAACCAGTCCATGGGATGGAAATAGGGAATTCTTGGCTGATTCCAGAACTGCCAAAAAGTGTCCTTAGCAGCAACACTTAATAATAAAAGGGTTTTCCACCTTTCCATACCATTTATTGAGTAGGTAAAATCCACAGAATTGTCCATTCTACAGTAATGCTGGGTAGTTGACTACATTACTTTTTACATATCTCCAGACCCATAGCCAAAAGCAGCATTCCAACCAATGGGTACAACCAGAGATGGCAAAATGGATCTGACTCTTCTACATCACATCTGTGACAACAATAGGACATAGCTGAGCCTACGTGATAGCTACAAAGATAAAGGAGATACACATGTTCTACAGACCCTCCAACGTGACCCAACTGTCACTCACCTGTTTTAAATGAATTAACTGATATTTAAAAAATTTGCCTGCTCAACAAGGGTGGTTACCATAGTAACTGACAGATGGAAACTGAAGAGCAGAGTATTTTGTACCTAATGGAATGGGTCATGTTGGAGGGTATGGTTCTATGAAAAATTAACAAGAATAATTTGCTATACATTCTGGTACATAATGACATGGTCTGCGAAAAGAGAGTGGCTAAGAGATTGCACCAATCCGAGTCCCAGAAGTGTCAGACCATTAATATATTCTAATAAAACTATACCTAACTACATAGCTGGGGAGACAATCTAGTCATTCATTGAAGGCTTCCTTGTTGGCCTGAAACGTTTGTTAATACTTCTGACAGTTTCTTAATATCATTATATGATTGTAACTATAGAATGAATTGAAAAAAGTATATACAGTCTTAAGTTGTTAGCTTTTTTCCTAGCTAAAATTGCTAGTGGCAAAATGACTGCACAAATATGTTATATCACAACTAATGGGTTATTACAGATCTTACCAGGTGGTGGCGCCATTGTAGCATTTCAGTTACTGTGCAATGCAGGCCTTGAAATCTACATAAAGTGATGGACTCTTTAAATGTCACCCTGTTTTACAAACAATCTTTCTTTAATGCATGTTTTCTAACTGCTTCTCAATTATGCTGTCTAATATTGTAACATTATTGTTATTATTGTCAATTTTTTTATCAATTCTAAATGAATAGACCTGTATGACAAGCAGTAAAATCCACTTTTCTATGTAACAGAACATTTATCATGTAAATTGGAATGTTGCTGAGCCAAGGGAAGAAGGGCACATGGCTCCTGAGAACTGTATTGTAAAGTTACAAAAGAGCTTTCCATGTTTTCATGGAAGTAGTCTACAGAAACAAAAGAACACACAACCACTAAGAATCTACACTATATAGATGAGTAATGCAGAAAGTGTAGAATAAACCTTTCTATACTGGTTTTGTTTAATGCACAGAAAGCACAAGCGTTAACTAATACTTGCTAAGGTAGTTTCACTGCAGGTTACATACAACTACAGCAATTACTTATTCACACAAAAATGACAATGTTCATTGGCACACAAAAAAATCCCAACCCTTTTTATTCAGTAGGTTTATATTTCTATTTTTGGTAGGATAAGCAGGACAGAAGAACAGCTGACAGTCAGGACATACAGCCAGGAGTAGTGATTGTCATCCTGGGAGCACCTTTGTGGCTGATACACCTTGGCTGTGTTTTGCTGCTGTAGGTGGCTGATTTATTAGACTCCAGTGGAGCTCATTTAAGATTGTACCCCAACATACAGATTGGATCCCTGACTGAACACAAAAGACAGGAGACCCAGGTGCATCCCAGAAGAAGATGGATCCAATGAGATACTGAGACAAGAGTTGGAAGGAAGAAAGCATTTTCACATTTTGTCACTTAAATGAGGGTAAGTAGCTGGTGGTGCATGTTACATTAGAAGATTGGGACATTATAAAATAGAATTATAATAATAATTGTCTTTTTTTTTCCAGAATTTCCTTTCACTATTTTCTTTGTTTGGTATATACTTTTATATCATCATCATCATTTGCAATTCTGATACTGTTTGATCAGAGACAATATAAGAACTGTATTGAGCAACTGGATATTGAAACATACTTTAGTGTGGATAGATTTGCAACAAATCTGTGTACACATTGGATCACATGCAGACTGCTGCAGCGGAGGTTCAATGCTGGATCCCTGCTGTATTCTAAGTTCTGTTCTAAATCCCCTTTTTCGTAGGGTAGTTATGCTTAGCATATCCACACCACCCTCATGGAAATGTGAATTATACATAAGGGCTGAAGCTCTGTACCACCCTTACTACCCTACTACCAGTACAGATCTGGATCCTCCGGATCCTATATGCCGCCCTGGTGCTGTAAATCAGGATTCAGTACATTGTTATGTGTTTATACATATAATTTGTAGCATGTCCGGAATGTAACATTTAAAATAAAGTATTGGCTGGTCACTAATTCAGTTATTGGAATGTTTATTTTTCGTTGTGGAGTAGCTGCAGTAGCTGCAAAGGAATGGCATGTAGTTGTCGCTGCAGCAAATTCTATTTCGATACTAACATAGCTACAGCCTAATTGCGGCTGTATCAGAACCGATTGCTTTCTAATAAGAATATTTGTATATTGGAAGAGGTACAATGTTAGATGTTCCTATTTCAACAAGGTACCTGTTCCCAATGCTATTAAGGATAGGCTGAGGGATGAGGATGGTTAGGATAGGCTGAAGGAAGGCGATGGTTAGGGTTTGGCTGCAGAGAGGGGATGGTTAAGGTTAGGTTGAGGGATGAGGATGGTTAGAGTTAGGCTGGGCATACACTGGGGCTTTTTTATGCAATTATCTTTCCAATCACCCAATAAACGAGTGTTTAGAACGATATTGCGCAAGTGTGTACTCTGTAAATGATTACAATGCAGACAGATGCCCATTGTATGTGTTACATCCTGGACTGCTGTATCCTGTTTTGCCTCTAGGGTCAGACCTGGACCAGTTATTCCTATTGTGGACATTTCTATTACCTGCCACTAGAGGCTGCTGTTTAACACTCTCTCTGGAACTAATCATGTTATGTGCTCATTATCCTACACCTGTGCTCTGGCTTTATCGATCCCATCATTCCGGAGCTAGGTGTGGTTCATTATTTCCTGCTTCCTGTGCTGCGTTAGTTTGCTCCTCACTTCCGTGGTCCTGTTACCAGATTCTTCTTGTCTCTGTTATCCTGGATCCCTGCTTTATACTGCTATGCAGCACACTCTGTGGACTTGATTTGGACTTTCTTGCATACTCCCTGTGGATTTACTACACCTGCATATTGCTCCTGTGGACTCATTTGGACTCTTTGTATTCCCGGTATTATTGTGTTTTCTACCTATAATCTGTGCTTATTCCTGCATTATCTGCATACTCCTGTGTTGCATTCCTGTTCCATCTGTGTCATCCTGCAATAAACCTCACCAGTTCCCGAGATACCGTGTTCTGTTGTCATACTAATCGTAACAGTATGCTTCTTTCTTCAGTGTGTACTGTCAAGTACCGAACACATCAGCAGAGACCTGTTTCAGTCTGGACAGTACAAAGATCAGCTGCAGAACTGGGAGTATTCTCTGTAACAATGTTGGATCGTTACAGAAACTCCCAGTGTGTACCCAGCTTTAGGACTGAGTGAGGGTTAAGGTTAAGTTGCTGGAAGGAGATGGTCAGGGCTAGGATGAAATAAACAGTACCTGTCACCATTGAACTCTTTGTATACACAGCAGTCGCGAGAACATCGCTGTCTCGCTAGAGACTGGTGAAAACAGTGATTGTTGCTTCATTGCTGCAAAGTAATCTGTCGAAATACAGATCGTTGGAGCAACAAACTACACCCCAGAGGATTGAGCTATTTGAAAGTTTCTTTTTTTATCCTTGGGTTCAAGAGGAATAAATGAAATTTTTGAGGACTTACCAATGCCACATAATGTACATGTATCAGGCTCACTTCCATTGCACTCATGACAAGTATGATGACATGCATGGCATTGTCCATCAGATTCATATTTTCCAGCACTACATGTCAATACACACTGCCCATCATCCAAGAACCTGTGACAGAAAATGAGAAGCAGCAGTGTTTGTTAATACTAATAATTAGATGACTTTGGAAACAGATTTATATTTAGAGACCAGTAACTTCACATTGGGACTGATCCAGACCTACGCTCGTGTGCGTTTTTACGATGGTCGTAAGCGTAAAAACGGCCATTTGTACTTACCGTGCATGCGCGGGGCAGATGTTACGCTCATCTTACACTCAGAAGTTCTAAGCGTGTGGGGCTTGAGCGTACCTCCTTCGTAACTACAGTCGAGGGGGCATGCCTGACATACGATTTTCATAAATACGCACCAAGGGCGGGGTGAGGCATTTAAATCATACAGTATGGGCGTGCTAAGTGTCAAAACTACGCAAGGAGCTTACGGCCGCCCGCGGTTATGATCAGAAAAGTTAGGGTAGGGTTTGCTGGGTGTAAGACGACAAGAGTAATACGACCAAGGAGAGTGTCTAGGGGAGTACATCGTAGGTACGCTGGCGTAAATACACTATGCACATGAGCGTTTCATGAGCATAGGTCTGGATCAGGCCCATTATTATCATTATTATTATTATTAATAACATTAATTTGTAAAGCACCACATGGTATCATTAAACCACAAGGAACACCAGGGGCCAGATTTACTAAGCTGTGGATTTGGAACATGGGAGATGTTGCCCATAGCAACCAATCAGATTCTTGATCTCATTTAACTTTTACATACTAGAGAATATCAGCTAGAATCCTATTGGTTGCTATGGGCAACAACTCCACTTTTGCAAACCCACAGCTTAGTAAATCTGGCCCCAGGGGTCTACCAATGTCTACCAATAAACAAATGTAACATAGCTTTATAATTTTTCTTTTACATTTCAATCATTATTCTCAATGGAATCTGGAAACTTAGAGGTTCTTAGGTAACGTACATAAGCATACATTTGTACAAACTTGGCTGGCTGATAAGATGTATGTGTTGGGAAGATTTACTGGGTTTTTTTGTTTGGTCCTTCAAACATTATCTCATCCCATCCCTGAATTCATGTAAAGTCAAGGGACCGGATTCACAACGGTCTTTAAAGACATTTACGCATGTATGCAATCTACGTAACGCATCGCTACGTAAATTGCGTAAAATTGTTACTACACATGCGTAGTAGCTAGAATCGGAAAATTAGGCACGTATGTGAAAAAGTACGGGGTTGTGAATCCGGTCCAACATATGCTTAGTACCAGGGTCCTGTTCAATCATTTTTTTGCTTCTCGTGTCCTCTTAAAAATGCCTGCCTTATCATGAAAACAATAGACAATGTAAGGCCAGGTAGAATACATATATTTCTTAATGTAGGAGTAGGAGCAGGAGTATAAAAATAAAAACTGGTCCTACAAGGCAGTGACCCCAATATAATTGTCATTCTTTATCCCTTGTTGCTCACACTCATTCTCTGCTGCAAATTAAAAAGTCGTTTTGCATTACATTCTCATTTAAAATTAACAAGTTCATCTGATGGGAGAACATTGGCACCTGGACAGGTTTCAATGCAACTTTCCTTTCCAGTGCAGGAAAAACAATACCTCCTTTTGCCTACAGCACACAAATGCAAGGCTACTTTATTATTATTCTAGTTTAACGTGGGGCACCCTGTGCCAACTCTAAGGGCCAGATTTACTAAGCTGCGGGTTTGGAGAAGTGGAGATGTTGCCTATAGCAACCAATCAGATTCTAGCTCAAACTTTCTTTTTACATACTAGAGAATGTCAGCTAAAATCTGATTGGTTGCTATGGGGCAACATCTCCACTTTTCCAAACGTGCAGCTTAGTAAATCTGGCCCTTAATCTGTTCACCCATTATACATTTCTTGTCAAGAGTATAACATGACTTTGTCATCCTTATTGATTCTGAGTGTAGGTAAATCCCAGCTAATGAAGACTCCTAGTCCTATATTAGTTTTGCCAAAGTATAATATTTTAGCTATAACAGGGCTCAACAAATACAAGGCACAAGGTTGTCCAGAATTCGAAAAGTGACTTGTTTAACAGGCCTTCAGAAGCAGTCACATGCAGTGTATATGTACACATGGGACTTGCTTGTGCCATTTTTATTCTCCATTCTGCCGACAGAGGCACAGAACTGTTGATTGTAGAACTAACTAATACCCCTTTCACATCACCACTAATAACCCAGGCTGTTGGCCTTCCTAGACCTGTTTTTTTGTTTTTTTTTACCAGTAATCACCCTGCAATTATTTGGGTTGAAAATCCCGGGTTATTGAAGGCTGGTGATGTGATGGCGATATAAGAGTTTAACCTTACAACCTCTTGCTTGCAAGGCCAGTTCTCTACCATTTGAGCTATACAGACTATTAATGGCCCAGATACTGACCTACGTACGGTAGCAATTTTACACTAACCGTTGATGTAAAATTGCAGATTTGCATTTACTGCGCAGGCTTTGTAGGTGGAGGGAGGCATTTAAATTGGACAGTATGGGCCGGGTTAGGCCATAACGTATGTAAAAACATTACATACGTCAGTAATTATTGTCACAATCGGCGGCAGACGCCGCTGGACTTACCCGCAGCCACGCTCCTCCGGTCCCGTCAGCGTGCAGCTGCGGCTCATGGGCGCCGCCATGACAGTTCGCGGCACATGATGGCCGGGGAGCAATCGGAATCCAGCAGGTGCATCCATGTGACTCCTGTAGCCAATCAGCTCCAAGAGAGGGCTATTTAAACCCTGCCAGAGCTCTCTTCTGTGCCAGATCTACTTTGTCACAGAAGGAGCCTGGTTTTCTCTCGTGCCTAACTGCTATCCAGCAATCCAGTCCTGCTTATTACCTGCAATCCAGTCCAGTGGCTGCCAGCAATCCAGTCCTGCTTATTACCTGCAATCCAGTCCAGTGGCTGCCAGTAATCCAGTCCTGCCTATTAA
>WWET01001149.1:40338-54775 GCA_011038615.1 Limnodynastes dumerilii
TCATCCCTCACCTGCGCCAGTCTCCTGTAACAGATTCAGTGATTTAAATCTCCCACTCCCAGGCTCGTGCAGCCTGAAAAGTGCAGAGAGCATACCTGCACTATGCTCTCCTCGGCTCCTCTATGCACGCTCCTCTGTCGGCTCCCAGCGGCGCACAGTTTCCTGCTTCATGCGTGTAACATCATGACATCACATGCATGTCAGACAGCTGCCGGACTCTATCTGCATTGTGGCCGGGATACCACAATTTTTACACGGCACCCCGGTGAAAGCGTCGTGGCACCCCAGGGAGCCGCGGCGCACAGTTTGGGAACCACTGCTCTAACACATTAGACAGTGCTAAAAAATACTGACATAATCTAACTATTCATTTTCCTTTCCTTTCCTTGGCCACGCATTAAAAGGAATACTTTTAGAGAAATATGTATCAGTCTGGATGATTTTTTGTAAACATTTAAGAAAAAACTTGCAGGAATACTGTTTTACAAATAAACTGTATGGATCCGCTTAATGTATCCCTCCTGTTTATCACAAAAACATGGCTAATTTTACTGATAAAATCATTCACAGCATAATGGGATTCAGACTGCAATGAGTGTTACGCGAGAACACCAAGTATTTCATTTTTGAGCTGTAATAAAAACACAAAATCGATTTCATTAAATTATGTTCAGGATAGTGAGCGCTGAGCAACCTTTGTGGGATTAGTGAGTGTTTCAATGGTTTTCTTATCAGAAAGACACAGAGTTGGCAAATTACAATTGATCGCTCTTAAATGAAGTTGAGCAGGTCTAGCCGTAGAACTGGAGGGAGAGAGAGAGAGAGAGGAGACTCTGACCTGGGAGCAATCAGATGTATACAGTATGTCATAAATTATTTTTCATTACATATTTCATTGTGGCTACTGGGCCCCCACTGTGTGTGTGTTAGGAACTCTTGATATAAGTTATTTATGAAAGACAGTACAATGACATTCAGAAATTAAGTTCAGTGAATGTTTTATTGTAAAGGAAATGAGGCTGATATAGATTTTATTACACCATTAAATAAATCTTCATTTAGACACTTATTTGTGTCACCTAAAACTACATTCTCACATAGTAACAGGTTCTGGTGAGGCTAAAGCTGGATACACACTGCAAAATAAAAACAATGTTTCAATAATAAAAAGATAAACTCACGTTTATCTGACGATCCTGCAGCTGTACACACTGGAACGATTTCACACTGGATTGTTCCCAGAAGTCCTTTCTGGTAAGTACATACACATACAAAACCACAGATCATAACATCGTTGATCTGTGATTTTTAGGAGCTGCAAAAAATCAATATCTAATGATGCAGAACAAAATCTGATGATTCACTGCATCGTTTTACAGTACACACTCAAACAATTTGAGAGGTATCTAACGATTATCCTGTGATTTAAAGGATAATCGTTAGATATCTCTCCAGTGTGTACCCAGATTAAGCCTTGGTCTTGAGTCCCAGAAAGCAGTTGAAAGCCAGCTAAGCAAACATTACATTGTTGGTGTAGCAAGTCCTATGCTTACAAATACCAATATGCCATAAGAGTATCATAGTGCACTCCCTTCCTCAAACCTGTTCCTTGCAGATCACAGTCCTCGGCCCATGTCCTATATGGTAATATTATAGACAATTCATAAATTAGGGGTCATATTGTAACTACGGTGGATGCGGGTTTATGGATGCTATGGTGCCTGATGGAAAGAGAGGCTCGAGGTATGCATCCACCATGTACCCATGGATGATACACAACTGAGAATATAAGCTCTAAACTGTCAATGACTGGTAGGCTCTAAATAGTCAGAAGCTTTATAAAGATCCTTTATAAGACATCTTAGCACTATCGTTACTGACTGGCATATTATCCATGGCTGCTGGGTGAGTGGCAGACTGCCTTGGGCCTTCCTCTCCTGTTTATCCTCTGTATGTGCAAAGCATTCGACTTCATGTACTACTGGAGTGGGGACACTGCAGGAGTTCCTTGATTCTTGGAAATTATTGTTGTAGGTATATCCAGGTCCACATCAATTCATTACTTTAATAAAGTCTTATAAGACCAGGGGCCAGAATTACTAAGCTGCAAGAAAGAAAAAGTGAAGGTGTTACCCATGGCAACTAATCATATTCTAGCTCTCACTTTCCTATTACATGCTATAAAGAGTCAGCTAGAATCTGGTTGCTATGGGCAACATCTCTACTTTTCCTTTCCCACAGCTTAGTAAACCTGGCCCCAAGACCAAAAAGTGTACGTATAACATTCCTCTTTCCTGTGGTTAGTGATGTTCACTTTGATTTTGAGTGTTTCTCTGGCCACTGCTGTCCCATTCACATAGAAAACAACATTAGGTCCTGGCCGTGCTCGAGATCAGCCGTACTGCTGCTGAGCTCCCGCCGAAATCGTCATTAAAACCTGTTTTTTGCCCTATTTTATTTTAATCTACCCGGTCCAAATCCCTGTACTACTTGTCCCCCCACAGCTCCAGACACTCGACGGCACCTTGCAGTCTAGGAGCAGCGATCCAGCGCTCCCTGGAGAGCGTGGCCTTGCCCCGAGACGGCCAGCGCCAGGCCTGGGGCCTTCTACCTCCCCTTCCCCCGGGGGAGATCTCTGTAACAGAGGCGGCAGCTGCAAGGGTTTTCTTCTCCCTTCCCATACGCTGCTCAGTAGCGGAGCCCTTTTTCGCGGGGACCGGGAGAGTACACTGAATCCCATTGTAGCCTGGGCAGGAGGTGCGCCGCAAGCAACGGACAGAGAGGGTCGATGGAGCTTCTTTCAGGACGTGGTGGTCGGAGGCTGAGAGGTGGCTGGACTTGTACCAAGGTGGTCGGGAAGCGCATCCGCCATCTTGAAGCACACGTGGTCTGCCTGTCTGAGAGCCGCAGGCCTCCACCTCCCCTGACACTCTGCCGTGGACGGAACCAGTGAAGCCTGCCTGTAATAGACCTTGGAGCTGGGCTGAGCACCCCTTCTTCTCCATCCAGGACACAGGTGAAGGGGCCAAATAAAGGGACTGTTTAACACCATTTTGTAAGGGACTTCCAAGGCCCCCCCCCCTGCACTTCATCCAGGGACTCATGATTCTAATTCCCCCTACAAGGAGCAGTCAGCAGAGCCTCCCTGGCTGATACCTTCATCTCTCCACTCTCCCACACAAGGGGAATATCTCTCACAGGCCACACTTGCCTACAGGTACCACAGGTTTGAAGAAGCAATTTCCTCCAGACAGTGGAGTTTGTTCTACACAGGGTCACTCTAGCTAACCCCACCAGAGGGAACCGAAAGCTCTTCAAACTCTCATTACCTGCATCATGTCAGTTTTTCAGGGCTGGTGCTATTTGTCATATCAGAGCTCCACCTGCTGACTCAAGAACCCACTGCAACTTGCTACACTACTCTTAACTTTCCCACCTGTTCTTTAAATCCATACATTGGGGTTTCCCCCTCACCACTCCCCATGGGGTGGGCTGAACTCCCCATTATGTGACTCTTAGTCTGTCTATCATGCTGAAGGGGGAACAGGTCTCCAACTGGTACCAATGAATTAACCATCGCTCCACCTTGCTTTCGCCGTCGCTCTATTCTCACATTAACTTCATGAGGAAATCCGGAAAGGGAACTCCAAGGAAGACCATCAATTCTACAAAAGCTCAACTTCCCCAATCGGATCTCACACAATTCCTCACTCCCCGCCGGCATCCCTCCCCGATACCAGAGCCCAGTATAATGTCTCAGTCACCAGCCACCCAAAACTCTGGTCCCAGTCAAACTTCTGTCTCACCTGGGGTCTCCCATTTTGAATGCAATGAGATCCTCAAGCATCATGAATCCCTCCCCACTAAACAAGACCTCTAAGATGTAGAATTCCGGATCAAGGAAACTGTTCAATCTCAACTAAACGTCATCCAAGCAGATATGTCACAACTTGGGGATAGAGTGGCGACCCTGGGGCGCAGGACAAGGAAATGCGGGAATTACAACGGAGAGTTGAGGACCTGGATAATAGGGGCCGTCGGAATAATCTGAGAATTCGTGGTATCCCTGAGGACGTTCCGCCTGAAGGGATTGTCAACACACTCACCAAGATCTTTAACGAGTTACTGGGGGCACATCCGGACACTACTATTCTTTTTGACTTGGCGAATCGGGTCCTCAAGCCAAAATCCATCCAACCTGATAAGCCTCGAGACATCATCTGCCGCCTCCACTACCATCGTATCAAGGAGAAAATTACAGATAAGGCACGTAAATGCCCTAACCTTGAATTTAATGGATCACCTATCCAGATATTTCAAGATCTGTCGTGGCAGACCTTGCAGCAGCGGAGGCTCCTAAAACCCCTAACGGAGGAATTGCGAAGACATAATATCAAATTTCGCTGGGGCTTCCCTCTCAGCATCCAGGTGACCCACAATGGTAAAAATGCTGTGCTCTGGGAACCAGAGGGTTTAGCATCTTTCTGTGATGACCTTGGCCTCCCGAAAATTGATATGCCGGAGTGGTGGAACGCATATAGTCCATTCCCCAGTCTCCCTTTACCTAGAAGAGAGCAATGGAGCAAGCAAAGACGTCAAAAGCGGAAAGCTAATAATCCAACAGATGACCCAGGTCCAAGCCACTCCGCTACCTGATTGCCCTCTTTACGGACAAACATAACCTGCCGGATTCGCTAGAACATTCGTTTAGGGAGGTATGGGTTGGGGGACCGACCAAGATTTTGTTGTCTTTTATACCACTTTCATGTCCTCTTATCTTACACCTTTTATAACCTAATCTGCATTAAGTAGCCTATTAGCTTGGCGAATAGTAAGTTAAAATACATTCCGGTTGATGGCATACATGCTAGTTCTTCACCTTAAGGTGGATTGATGTTACCCTCCCACATTTAGTCTTCATACATTTTTCACGCTATACGAATTGCCAGTTGGAACCCCCTTAGTACCCCTGTTACTTTCTCCGCTCTTACGACGTAGTTCATGGTGTCTATACGCCCCACCATGCCCTTTGATGTGGATTTCTGCTCCCAGGGTAGCAACCTGGGATTCTCCATATTCAACCAACATGTAAAGTTAGCAGTTAAATATGTTCTGTATGTGATGTTTTTCTTCTCTTCCCTCCCCTTCCTTTTTTCCTTCCCTTTTTTTCCTCTCTAGTCAAGCCACAGTTTCTACTGATCAACCGGGGGGTGCTGAGGAGCTGCAGCGGGGTCACAGGGCCGGTCCACTTAGCCCGAACACACTCTGATGGCCACTACTCCAGATAAGTTCTTATCCCTCAATGTTAGAGGCCTCAATACGCCAGAGCGACGGTCTAAACTTTTTCATACCTTGAGAGCAGGGAGGGTGGATGTGGCGTTTCTCCAAGAAACACATTTCAGGGAGGGAGCGGCACCCCTTCTCATAAACAAACACTATCCCCTGACATTCTTTAATAACAATTCGGACAGCAAATCCAAGGGTGTGGCCATACTCTTCTTGCAGCGATTTTTACTCTCTGATCCAGTAGCAGTCAAAATCAGCAACGGAAGGGGTCTTTTGATTAAAGGGAAATTTAGGAATCAGTCCTTCACTTTTGCTAACGCCTATGCCCCTAACACAGGCCAGATCTCCTTTATGACTAGACTGCTCGACCAGATAGAGACTGAAAGGGAGGGTGTGGTTATTTTAGGAGGTGACCTTAATTGGACTCTTGACTCCTACCTTGATTCCTCACGTGCATCGGGACGCCATCCACTTAAAGCCCTTAGACAGATGAGACGACTATTTCATGACGCACAACTTATTGACACATGGAGACTACTTCATCCGGCCGATAAAGACTACACTTATTATTCACACTCATTTGACTCTTATTCAAGAATAGACTATGTAATGCTTGGACATGCCCACCTTCACCTTCTCTCTGAGGCGACCATTGGACCAATGACATGGACCTGGCGGTTCAACGAACGCCTTTTGCAGGACCCATATTGCAAGGCCCAGCTGGAGGAGACGCTCAGGGACTACATCTCTCACAATGCAGCGGGGGATACTTCCCCTGTGGTAGTCTAGGAGGCTCTCAAATGCATGGTCCGGGGGCGTTGCATCCAGCTTGGCTCATACCTCAAAAAACAGAAAGAGACGCAGAGGCTGAAGCTTTTGTCTAAAATAATTGATTTAGAATGACGCCATAAAGACACCCTCTCTCCTGCAGTGTTCCGAGAACTGACCCACACCAGGGCTGCCCTTAATAAACTCCTTGACGATAGAATCAGCCTTGCCTATCGTAAATGCAGAAACCGGTTCATCCAATGGGGCAATAGGCCGGGGAAGATGCTCGCTAGGGTTTTGCATGCACAACGCTCCCTCACTTTTATATCACACATAACGGACCATCACGGACAGAAACTCTCCCTCGACAGAGACATCGCTAAGACTTTCCATTGGTTTTACTCAAATCTTTACAACCTCCAATCACAGCCCCCTACTCCAGACGTATCTCTCCGCAGATCTACAATCGCTACAACTTGCATGACTGCAATTACCCTCAATTGTCCCAGGTGGACCGGGAAGCACTTAATGCTCCGTTCACCCTTCTGGAATTGAAGGCAGCGATCAAATCCTCCCCATCGGGGAGGAGCCCGGGCCCAGGCGGCTTCATGGCCGCTTTCTATAAAACGTTCCAAACTCCCCTGCTTCCGGTTCTTCTCCAGGCGTTTAACAGTGTCTCTGGTTCCTCACCCTTCTCCAACCAGTCACTTGAAGCGCACATCTCTCTTATTCCCAAGGAGGGTAAGGACCCAGCCAGATGTGAAAGTTATCGGCCTATTTCTCTACTGAATATAGAACTTTATGCTAAACTCATAGCCAATAGGTTGCAAGGTTTTTTGCCTCAGATCATCCATGGCGACCAGGTAGGATTTGTCCTGGGCCGCAAAGCTAAGGACAATACTACTAAGGCTATCAACCTGATCCACCACTCACTCTCCCGTGAGATGTCCCTCGTGCTGCTTTCGACGGACGCCGAGAAGGCGTTCGATCAAGTAGCATGGGATTTTATGCAGGGGGTCTTGGAACATCTCGGCCTGGGTTCTCCCTTCCTGGAAAAGATTATGGCACTCTACAAATCTCCCTCTGCGAAGCTTCGCATAAATGGCACACTCTCTGACACAGTTCATATCGCGAATGGTACGCAGCAGGGGTGTCCGCTCTCTCCTCTGGTCTTTGTCCTTTGTATAGAGGGCCTGGCCCGTGCGATTCGGGCAAACTCAGAGATCAAATGGGTGAGGATAGGTGACCAAGAGATTAAACTGGCACTATTTGCTGATGACGTGCTGACCTTCGCCACTGACCCACTAGCCACCCTCCCTGCACTGATGACAGAATTCGCAAGGTTCGGGGAACTATCCAATTTTAAAATAAACAGCTCTAAGTAGCTTGCTATGGGGATGCATGTAGACAACTTCCCTACTCCAGACGTATCTCTCCGCAGATCTGCAATCGCGGACTACTTGCATGACTGCAATTACCCTCAATTGTCCCAGGTGGACCGGGAAGCACTTAATGCTCCGTTCACCCTTCTGGAATTGGAGGCAGCGATGAAATCCTCCCCATCGGGGAGGAGCCCGGGCCCAGACGGCTTCACGGCCGCTTTCTATAAAACGTTCCAAACTCCCCTGCTTCCGGTTCTTTTCCAGGCGTTTAACAGTGTCTCTGGTTCCTCACCCTTCTCCAACCAGTCACTTGAAGCGCACATCTCTCTTATTCCCAAGGAGGGTAAGGACCCAGCCAGATGTGAAAGTTATTGGCCTATTTCTCTACTGAATATAGACCTAAAACTGTATGCTAAACTCATAGCCAATAGGTTGCAAGGTTTTTTGCCTCAGATCATCCATGGCAACCAGGTAGGATTTGTCCTGGGCCGCGAAGCTAAGGACAATACTACTAAGGCTATCAACCTGATCCACCACTCACTCTCCCGTGAGAGGCCCCTCGTGCTGCTTTCGACGGACGCCGAGAAGGCGTTCGATGGAGTAGCATGGGATTTTATGCAGGGGGTCTTGGAACGTCTCGGCCTGGGTTCTCCCTTCCTGGAAAAGATTATGGCACTCTACAAATCTCCCTCTGCGAAGCTTCGCATAAATGGCACACTCTCTGACACAGTTCATATCGCGAATGGTACGCAGCAGGGGTGTCCGCTCTCTCCTCTGGTCTTTGTCCTTTGTATAGAGGGCCTGGCCCGTGCGATTCGGGCAAACTCAGAGATCAAATGGGTGAGGATAGGTGACCAAGAGATTAAACTGGCACTATTTGCTGATGACGTGCTGACCTTCGCCACTGACCCACTAGCCACCCTCCCTGCACTGATGACAGAATTCGCAAGGTTCGGGGAACTATCCAATTTTAAAATAAACAGCTCTAAGTAGCTTGCTATGGGGATGCATGTAGACAACTTCACCCGTGACTCTATTATCCATCAATTTCACTACGTGTGGAAGCCATCGCATATTCGGTATCTGGGAGTAAACCTGTCTGTCTCGTGTGAAAACTTATATGATCTGAACTTTCTGCCATTGTTGACAGAGGTGCGGGCCGACCTGCAAAATTGGACCTCGCAAAAACTCTCGTGGCTGGGGCGTCTGAATGTGATAAAAATGAACATCCTACCTAGATGCCGCTACATATTCCAAATGCTCCCAATCGCAATTCCCTCATTGTTCTTTAAATCTGCAGCTGCAGCTACTCCCGTTGCTCCCTTCCTTTCCAGCAGTATCGCACCCAACTATAACCCTGACTATGAAAGCCTGGAAGAGTGTTAGGAAAAAGGATATCGTTAGCTCTCAGCGTTCCCCTCTCGCCCCACTCACACTCAACCCTGACTTTGTTCCTGGTCTCCAACTTAAATCTCTCGCTAAGTGGACCAAAGTGGGTCTTACCAGAGTATATCATATGCTGAATAATAACGCCATATACTCCTTTGCAGATTTGCAGTCTAAATTCTCCTTACCATCTAGTGAAATGTGGACGTACACACAACTACGCCACTTTCTCACGAATTCCCCCACATAGGGTCCATTATAAGAGAGGCCAAACACCCTTTGAAACTCTGGCCTCCACGACACCCCCCTGAGGCACCTAATCTCTATGCTCTATAAAATACTACTGGCGACCAAGTTCTCAGGCCTACCTAGGTATGTCGAAGCGTGGCACCGGGACCTCACTGACCCTCCCTCAGAGGAAGAATGGAGTCGTATTTTCCAAGTCTCGCAGGCCTGCTCCCGTAGCCTTGCGGTCATAGAAACCCAGCTTAAAATCCAGACGAGGTGGCACATAACCCCCCAACTTCTTCACTCCTTTCTACCCCAGGTCCCTGCTGAATGCTGGCGGTGCAACCAGGCCCTGGGCACAATGGCTCACATATGGTGGGGCTGCTCAAAAATGACCCAGTTCTGGGATAATATAATTTGGTTACCCAGAAGGTTGTGGGTGAGGAGGCCCCCACAGACCCTAAATTCTGGGTCTCTGTCCTTAACCCTAGGCTTCCCCTCAGCCTTCAAACATACGCTCTTAATGCATATGGGAAACGCTGCTAGAGCCCTTATCCCGGTCCATTGGCGATCAAAGACAACGCCCACGCTCGATGAGTAGCATAAGAGACTTGAGTTTTACAGGTCTATGGACGAAATCATACTCTCGGCCATGGATAAATTTCATGATTATTTGGCTACCTGAGGCTCCTGGATATTTTATGTGGATTCACTACACCTCCCGGGGTCGCCTGCTCCTTCCCATTCCTCGGTAACGTAAAGTCTAAACTTGCCATGGCAATCCCTCCCCCCTCCTTTTTTTTTTTTTTGTGTGTGTGTGTACTCCTATTCCTCTTTTTCTTCCTTTCTTCTGTCTTCTCTCTAGGGAACTGCGTAACGCGTTTCGAGCACACGTACCCTTTCTCAAAGCAATATTGGCAGTATAGAAGTTCCAGATATTTCAATCATACAGAATGTTGTCCATGATTGGTGGAGCGAGTGTCCTTTTATTAGCGAAGATTCATGGCAGTGGTGTAGCGGTGTCAGAGGGTTGGTGCTTGAGCAGATATGCAGAAAATGAACCAGGTTGTTACAATCATGGGCTGTGATGATCTTCCATCATCTACTCATAATCAAAAGGTAAGAGGCCCTGTTCACTAGTTTATAATATATACAGTATTGTGAAACCATCACACCTCCCGTAATATATCTGTTTCCATTATAGGATGTCACCAGTGTGGAGATCGTAACCTATGACCGTATCCAGACTTTTGATTTTCCTCTTATTTCTGAGGGATCAGTTGACATTTCATCTGTTTTGTGTTCTGCCCAGAAATCCACCCTATCCAGATTAAAGACTTACACTTCTGACAGCTTCCGACAGATAGGCAGAGTTGCAACCGGAAGATGGCATGACTTGGTAGTAAAATGTAGTATTCCCATCATGAGTCCAGCCCCCCCCCTAGTAGTCCCATCATGTGTCCAGCTCCCCCCCATATTAGTCCCATCATGTGTCCAGCCCCCCCCCCATATAAGTCCCATCATGTGTCCAGCTCCCCCCCATATTAGTCCCATCATGTGTCCAGCTACCCCCAAGTATTTAATTCCCCCCACTCTTACTTACTTACCTCTGCCGCGTTCTATCGCTCCTTCCTCCGCGCTGCGTCCGGCGCCAAATGCAAAATCCCGCGAGATCCGACACAGGATTTTCCAGTTCGGCCTCAGTAACGTCATCCCCAAATTCGGATCCCCAAATTTGGGTGGGCTCGGTTCTCTGAGAACCGAGCCCGCACATCTCTAGTTTAAACTGTTCTACTGTGTTAGCCTCAACCACCTCAGATGAAAGGCTATTCCACTTATCTATCACCCTTTCAGTGCACATTTCCTCTGAATCTACTACCCTCCAGTTTATATACATGCCCTCGTGTTCTATTACACCTCTTCCTTTGAAAAATGCCATCCTCCTCTAGCTGGTCACAACCCTTATATTTTTGAAAGCTGCTATCATGTCCCTCCTCTCCCTTCTCTTCTCAAATAAATATGGTTCAGAAGATGAACAGGAAGCTTCAAAGGTTGAACATAGCTTTAAATGATAGTCATAATGTTCTACAATCTCTATTTCTCATTCATCATCACTAAAGCTGGTCATACACTAGAGCAATTATCGACCCGAACACCCAATTATCAGGTGATCGGGCAAATAATCGCTGTAGTTACCAAGATCAATTTTTCAAACCCCAAATAAACACACCAGAAATGCTCTGGTACGATTATTTGGTCTTTTAAGGGAGACAATCTTCAAAGCTGCTGCTGTATATCTGTGTACTATACTGCTCTGACAGCTCTGAAGTATACTTTCAAAGCTGTCAGATCAGCATAGTACGTAGATATGCAGCAGCGGCTATTGCAGGGAGTAGTACAGGCAGGGATCAGCCGAAGCCGCGCTGTGTGAAGCTACTCCCTGCAATAGACGCTGTGTGAAGCACGTCTTCGGCTGATCCCTGTCTGTACTAATCCCTGCAATAGACGCTGCTGGTAACAAGCAGAGCCGAGCGACAAGTTTACCCTTTTGTTCCAGAACTAGCCGCCAATGACTCACACTTCACAGTGTGCTTCGGATCCCTATACGAGTGCAGGGAGGGTCAGGAAAAAACCCCGTTTGGGGTAATTACCAGGGATAGTTTCCTCTCCATTTGGTATAGTGGGATCGTACCATAACACCTTATACTATTTATGTGACGGCTGTTTTGTTTTTATTACTGCTCACATACTTGGGTTATTTATAACTACTGTAATCACAAATATTTATTGTAATGCAATTATTAATTGATTTAGTAGATCCCTTTGGGATACTTTTAGAATGATTTATTAAACTTTGATTTTTTTATGGAGATTGTGGCATGATTAATTATATTAGTGCATTCTGTTTATACATTTAAGGAAAAAGTGCATGGTGAAATACTGTAAGGTTGCTTTTGGTATTACCTTCTTGGTAGCTTCCTAAATATTGTTCTATTTGTACTTTGAACCTTGTATCCTTGCATCTCCGGATTGGGAATTTTTTCCTACATAAATATTTTGGGGTTTAAGTGTGGTTTAATTCTCTATTTTGTAGAAATATGTAAACAGCTAGATGTTAAGGCTGTTAAAATAATTTTTATTATATGAGCATCACAATCTATCCTATAAAGTAAATATGATTTTTTATAAAACAGTACTCTTCCTAAAACCTTATTGTGTTTTAATCAAATTGTTTTGGCATTTATTTTTTTTATTCCTACTCCATTTATTATTGGAATATAAAGAGTGTCTGTGTTGAATTGTAAAAAAAAAAAAAAAAAAAAAAAACAAACATAAAAAAAAAAAAAAAAAAAAACACAGCAAAAACCCTCATAGTAATTGGAACAATATATTTGGAACAACTTCTTAAGAAATGAGGACACCAAGAATGGAGCAATATAACATAGTATAATAATCTTGCACATGGATTTCAAAGATTTTGAACTGTGAGGCAAATGAAAACTGATGAGATATGTTATATATTCTAATACAGAACAGAAGACAGTTTACCTCAATATAATATTGTTATCATTACAGAACAAACTAACTTTACAGCACTGTATAACCAAAGAACATTAAAATACAAGAACTGACTGAAATTAGGATATGAAGGATACCAAAATAGTGTTAGGGCACTATGACCTTCATTCACTGTCTGTATGACTTTCTCCCCCTGGAAATGTACCGGTATATATGTATATCGCTGTCACCGGAAATGTATATATGACTATAATTTCTCCAGCAATGTGTGTATGAATTTCTCACATGGGAGTCTATGGGGAGTTTTAAGGGTTGGAGTCTATGGGGAGTTTTAAGGGTTAGTCTGCGGGGGAAAGGACTCTTAAAATTAGGCTGTGGGGAAGAGAGTCTTAGGTTAGGCTACAAGGCAGGGAGGGTTAGGTTAGGATTAGTATGCAATATGCCTCTGCATCTTATTTCTTCAGTGGATTGATTGCGAAGCAGAAGTAATTGATTTCTCAGCCAGTTCCCAACTTTTTAAAAAGGGTTTTTCTCATTGGTGACCCGGAATGTATGGCTTTTTCCCACATCAGTTTAGATAAGGCTTTCTACATCTTGAGAGAAGGGTTGCATGCGCTGCTGGGAACTGTCATTTTAGATATACAAACTGCTGACAGCTAATTGTCGGATGTGTGTATTTAAGAAAATAGCCCCATTACAAAAATCAAGCCGCAGACCCGTCGTTGGACCCGGCAGTTGCTGACGACCGGACAGGTTAGGCTGCAGGGAGGGGATGGAGCCCAGAAGGGGAGACCTAGGGTTAGGCTTCAGGGAGGGGATTGGGTGTCAAAAATGGCCCTATCAGAAAAATGCTGTCAGTGGTGACCCACACTCGAGAGATAACAGGGAGAGGACTTTCTCCTGATAATGTACAAGCTGCCAACTTAACTTTTTTTTAATTGAACACTTTTTTTTTTTTTAGCAATGAGACCGTTGACTTTATTGTGTCATTTGTATCAACGCTGAATTTTGAATTACTGCTGTATCAAACATAACTGGAGGTATGTATGGCTTTTCCCCCCTAACAATGTGTATATGACTTTTTCCTCTAGCACTGTGTATATGGCTTTCTCCCTGGCAAGGGAATGCAATTACCAGTACAAAAGGCCCTATTTCGACACTGATACAGCCAACAGTTGAAAAGCGGCTGTATCAGTGTCAACATGCTTCACATTCCTGTGGATTTAAGCATATAAAGGGAGTTGCAGGCATCTCAAAGACCCACCTCTGTATACACACCAGCTTTATGGTAAGTGTACTAAAATCCTGACCCAGTTACATATTAGCAGGTTTCAAGCAGCAGGTGACATTTATCTTCATCCGAAACATGTATTTACATCAGCTTTTAGTCTGCCATAAATGATAAAGCTAGTGGCAGACATACATATGCTAAGTGCAGTCCTGCTTCATTTTTGCAAACACATCCCTATTATATTTTGCATTCTTTCCCTCCACACTTCTCTCTGTCCAAGTGTAACCAGCTACATGTTCCAAATCTTTTTGCAGTGGATTGCAACACAAATTTGTATATATTCACAATAAGGAGATATCACCTTTACAATTTTTCCACAGGTAACCTCATCTGAGTGGGCCTATTTAACACATCACCTGTGCAGTTAAGTATTATTGTTTTTCTTTTGTATTTACCTTATAATAATTTAGTGTTTTTGATTTCTGTGCTTCACATTAAGATTGTTGTATATTATTGTTTATTGTTTGTGTTGTTTACATACCCTCCAACATGACCCCCTCCATTCAGTACAAAAACTCTGCTTCTGCTCTTCCTTCCTAATCTCTGATTGCAGTCACCTGTGTTACACACCTTTCTA
>WWET01001149.1:87509-111096 GCA_011038615.1 Limnodynastes dumerilii
AAACTAGACTATACAAATCGCCAACAAGCAACACTTTCAAGTAACAAAATAAACAATGCGTTAATAAAATCTCCCCTATCTGAAGAGAGGCACCCACAACAGATAAATAAACATTACCCGAGCATGTGGCACATGATCGATGACAGGGCTCACACTCCTTCTTTGCAGGATTGTAATATTTTCCGTCTTCACAACTGATAGCACACCGGGATCCCTGCAAGCTGAAGATAAAATTTTTATGGCTTCTTAAGCGTATGCACAACCCTTCCCACCTTCCGTTCTACAAACCACTGCTGTCTGACATCCCAACTGATCACCACATCTCATGCCAGTATACAGGACTTCTCCTGTGCTGCTCCACTGCATTAGAATGACACCCTCTTCCAGTCAGGTTTTCCCCTACCCTGCAGGTCTTCAAGCGCCTGCTCATTTGGCTTTTAGGTCAAAAAATTTTAAAAAGCCGGGCCAGTCCCTAGAACACTCCAGGGTAGACCCAGGGAATTCTGGGTCCCAGGTCTGCCCTGACATTGTGAAGAGGCTGCTTGCAGCTCCTGGGGATTGACTTTTTTACTGTTGCATAGCAACAAATCCCTTCAATCAGGTCCATTAGCACCTTTCACATCACCACCAGACATGGGAAAAACCCTTCTTTGGTGGTGATGTGAAAGGGTTTTAGTCTGTTAGCTCACATGAGCAAGGCCCTCCATCCTAGTTGACCCCTCCTTCACCACTCCCCCTTCCCTTCACATCCACATGTTTCCCTCTGCTACCCTTTACCCCCTCCCCTCCTGGCGGCTCCCTCTCACTCGCCTTCTGTACCTCCCACTGCAACTCTAGCGCTTTATGTTATCTTACTTTTATTTTATTTGTTATTTTTATATTCAAATTGTTTGCATACTGTACTATGCTGTCTATTCCTGCCCTTTGGCCACTTGGTCAATCCGGTATGTACAATCATTTTAAAACCATATATATAAGCATATTCTCAATCCTTCTTTTAAAATTCTTCTTACATTGTATTTGCACATAATGGTCCAGAGGTGCGTGGAAATAGTAACACAGTAAGCGTGCCGTACATTTGAACGCAAAACATATGTGACATGCGTGTGATCCTACAGTGCATGCAACAGTAGCTTTAGATGACTAGGCAAGTACGGCAAATAGTGTACAGGCACGAAATGCAGCTATATGACCATATATATTGCTTAAGTGAAGGGTAGTACACTGTAATGTATACTGGACATGGAGGCTACAGTTTGTGCGTGCACTTAAGTTGCAATGCAGATGCACTAAAACTACATTGAAGAATTAATTTAACCCAAAATTATTATTTTTTAATTAACTATATACTATGAATTATTCAGTTTCACATCCACTACAAAATAGTAAGTGAAAATCTCCTTGTTTGCTATTTGCCGTAAAAATATGCCATTGCCAGAGAATCCTTACTCATTATTCTTATCATTTAATCTTGTGCTAAATATGATGACAAAGTAAACACAATGGTGCTCACACCAGGGGCCAGATTTACTAAGCTGCAGGTTTGGAAACGTGGAGATGTTGCCCATAGCAACCAATCAGATTTTAGCTGACATTTTCTAGTATGTAATAGGAAAGTGAGAGCTAGAATCTGATTGGTTGCTATAGGCAACATCTCCACTTTTCCAAACCCGCAGCTTAGTAAATCTGGCCCCAGGTGTTTGTAACAAAATGAAGCAAACACTATATAGAAAAAAGAAGCTTACTTAATCCAAGGTGCTCAAACAATAATGAACAAGCACAATAAACAGTAGTGACATTCATTTTGTTATGTCTTACTAATAAAGTCTAATAAACATGGGAAAAAATAAAAACACCCTCTATCTATCTTGATCATATCTGTGTCAAGCGAAATAGAAAATAAAAAAGACTACTATTTATACAAGTTTTTATTTTTGTTGACAGAATCTATATAAAATGTAATGTAGCCATCTGGCCTAAAAGATCTTATGCGTCATCTGAGGTTTGGGAACATGCACTCTGAGGCACATCACATTAGTATTTAATCAGTGCCCAGAGCCTCCTTAAGCATTTATTTTAGTATATACTGTAATTTCTCACCTTCTGTTTGGCTGAGCTCTTTCATTCACTGCAAAAGTTTTACAACAAAGAAAGAATCAAACCATCCCTAGACCTCCAACACCATTCCCTGTTAATATGCCTTTGATGTGTGGCTGTATGGCTAGCTTCAGTAATTCATTGATTTCATACCTCAGGCCATGTCTACATTCTGTACAGTTGTCAGCAGAAGAGCACGTCTTGCAGTTTTCATGGCATTTTCGACAAAGGTTCTTATCTGAAAAGAAAATTGTTTAAGTCTGAGACCTTTCTTAAAAATACCCATTAATAAAAAATGGCAAATCTTTACATTTATATCATTATTCCCATATTTAGGCTACACAGATGTAAAAAGCAAATTATTAAGATGGCTCAAATGAACAAAATGCTTTATCATTAATGTCATAAGTGATTTTATTAGGTTTAAAAGAAAAATCCATTACCCCTCATTTGTATATGTTATGTTCGGCTTAGAGGCAGATAATTAATATAAACATTATTAATATGCAAATATGGATTCGAATATCTAGTTTGCCTAGTTTTTAAATGTGCTGTATTTTATTTATTTTATTTTATATGACAATGTTTTTTTTTATTTTTGTATATCTCCATGATGTGTATTTCCACAAACAGTAACAAAAAGGTAGTAACTACCAATATCTAGTGCACATAACATGCCATGTATTCATACTACTGTTCAATGCTACATTTACAGTGCTTATAATGCAGAACAAAATATGAAAAGAGATTGATGACTAACTCTCCAATGTAGCCTTGCTGCAGCAGGAGGGAGCAGGTAAATCAAACAGGAAGATAATCTGATGAATTGCTTTGTATTCGATAAAGGGTCATGATTGATCTTGACTGCACCCAATATTCTACCATATTTCAAAGATAAAGAACCCATCTGGTTATTGTGCTTGTGAGGCACAATTATTTACAACTTTCAAGCATCAAATCAATGTAGTGAAAAGTAATTTATTATGAGGTGAACGTTTAGCATTAAATGTTATGTAGCTCAGTTTAATAATTATTAGACTTCTTAGGAAGTATTATTATGGAATCTTTATTTAAGATGCTTAGCAGACAACATCCCTCTGACCAATACTCCCATACATCTCAAATATATTTAAAAACACAAAATCTAATGTTTAGCTTAATAACCATGGACCGAATTCAGAATTCAGAGTGTTTTCCGTGCGTTCGTAATAGATCCGTACGTTCATACAAAATAAGTACGTTTTGCAAAATGAATAAATTTCGGAACACTGTAGGGAAGAAGGAAGTAATAGACTTTTCCAAGTCGACCCAAGGCTTAGACCCTGCCGGCAGGGTCCAATCGCGGACTTGCGCTAATATACAGGACACTTGATATCGGGAAAGGTCCGGTAGTTCTACGCCACCCATCTTTTTGGATTTAAGCAAACAGGAATGAGCTAAACGTGGGGGTCTCTTACGCCACACATATGCTGACATGATAGAGCGAAGTTTATTGAGAAGTTTACTTGGCAAGATATAAGGAATAGTACGAAAGTAATATAAAATCTTTGTTACCAGACTTTCTTAATTCTGAATCTGGTCCCATATGTACATTTTAATTCCTATGACTGGCATATTTCGGCAATTAAATATGGGAAACCTGGTTATATAATAGTAATATAATAATAGTGTCAAACGTTTTTACTCTATACAATGGTTTTACATCCACTTATTGAATGTCTTTGAAATTCTCTATGTTATACCCATAGATATCTAAAGTAACAAGTGAAGGACATCATTTCTGGTACTTTAGAGTTTTATAGGGAGAATGGATATCTCAAGCACTTAGGTTGCATTGTATTACAGAAATATAGAATGTGACAGCAGATAAGAGCCTGCTGGATCATTTAAGTTTATCCCAAGCATGTTTAAATTGTTCTACTGTGTTAGCCTTTACTGCCTGAGATTGCAGACTTTTCTACTTAACAATTACTTTTTCACTGGAGATATATTTCTTTACATTTCCTCTAAACATATTGCCCTCCAGTGCATGCCCTCATGATTCATTTCTTGTCCTTTGAAGAATACCACCCTCCAGTACCTATTGTGACACAGGCCATGACCAATTTTAGTTGCTCTTCTTTGCACAGTCTCTAATGTATTTATGACTTTCTGGAGATATGGCCTCCAGAACTGAACACAGTATTCTAGGAGAGGCCGTACCAATGACCTTAAAGTGACGTTACTACTTCTCTCTTTCTGCTACTATTTCCTCTCACTATGCAACCAATCATCTGATATGCCTTTCTCATTGCATACCTACATTTAAGTCTCCTGATCCTTTTCCCCCTCAGTAACTTTCAATTTAATGGCATTAATGCTTGGTGGTTTTTGATACCCAAGAACATGATTTGGCATTTTTTATCCACAGCCATTTATTTTTAGGATCGAAGGGATTAGTCAGGGGTGAGTTATATAGAGTGTCCAGAGAGTCTCCAGTCACTTCTAAACAGCTACATATAAGGATGTCTCCCTGCAAATGCCCCCTTTATGAAGTGAAAAATAACCCACCTTCTATAAGCAGATACTGCTGATGGGAAACTCAGAATGCATGCAGACTATAACATGCTGCTTGCTTTCCACATACATTTTTTCTAATGTGTTTTGTATGCGTGTGATAGAATTCATTTTTAGCAAGGACAAGATCAGGATTAGATGGAACTCGAACACATTTATCGCATGAATAAATGTTCTTTGCATCCACACTGTTGTGATGTCATTTGCCTTTGCTCCGTCAGAGGGATATTAGACATTACTCTTCTACAACTTAAAGATCTCCCACAATATACACATCGTCAAGAGAATCACAACAGCTTTCCAAACAAGTCAACACTTTACCTTATAAATCTTTGTTCACTATCTCTGTGCTAGGTTTGTGATTTAAGTGTACATAAAACACAGGTTTTCAGTCATGCTTATGTGGTATATGTGCTTGCAGATGTATTATAAGCTACTATGGCCCTCTTTTATTATTGTGATACTAGTGCCTATTCCCTTTATTATTGTGATACTAGTGCCTATTCCCTATTCCTTTTATTATTGTGATACTAGTGCCTATTCCCTAAACCTTTATATTTCATATAGAGGGAATGACTAACATAAAGAATAATGATTACTAATACAAGCAATTGTATGAAATAAAGGTTTATAAGTGAGTAAGGACATGTTAATGCACACCCACACATAGTGGTGACTGAAACAGAAAGTTAACCAC
The DNA here is from genome assembly GCA_011038615.1 of Limnodynastes dumerilii. Taxonomy (NCBI): domain Eukaryota; kingdom Metazoa; phylum Chordata; class Amphibia; order Anura; family Limnodynastidae; genus Limnodynastes; species Limnodynastes dumerilii. The sequence continues at coordinate 92,860 of WWET01001149.1, forward strand.
TTACTCTCATTCAAGTAGAAGCCATCTGGGCAGTTTGTGACACAGCTGTTGGTCTCTTCATTTAAGTAATACCCCGATTTACAAGCTGTGCATTGGTCGTTTCGACTTCCAACGCACGTTTCACAGGTTGGGAAACATTTTTTACATCTCTTCTTTTCTGCAAAGTAGTGTCCTGAGGGACATTCCGATACACAAATCCTGCAAGTGAACAGAGCCTAGTTAAAGGGCACCTTTATAGAATGGAATAATTAAACAGAATTTATGTTTACTAATCTCCAGACAAATACCATGGTGAACGAAATTTGGAAAAAAATAAAAGTTATACTTAACAAGTCCATAAAGTAATAATTTTTTAACCACATAAAAACATGATTTTGGTTGAACTACAACAAAATCAAATGATTTGTTTTATAAATATGCAAGCGTGAACAAGCTTTCTTTGGTTATAACCTTGTTTGAAGGTCTGCATATTACAATGATAACATCTGCACATTTTTATTGTAGCTGCTATTAAATCATTATCAGTAAAGCTTTTCTTTTTTATTTCATATGAAGTAAACATGGAAAACCTATTTAACGTTATCCTCTATCTTTGGATAAGGTAAGGTAATTGTTTGCTTACCATGAAGTGAAAATAAAGGGAGGTGCTGTCTGAATGGAGGAAGCTCTCAGACAACATATATGCTAAAGGTAAAAGGCAACAAGTAGGACATTAGGGGTAGCCTCAAAGAGCCATTTGTTTTATTGGCGATCATTTAGAACTTTTTCAATTTACCATCAGTAGTGGTGGGCACAAAAAAGGGGGGGATAAGGGTTGTGATTTGCCCTCCCAAAATTTGAAGGGGGTACCATCCTGGAACAGGGGAGGACAGGGGACACACTGCAAATTGGTATGACTAAAATGCTGGCATATCAGTTATATAGACTCATTAGTTTATATTGTCCCCCTGTGCGCCCCCGTCCTCCCCACACAGCATCCAAGGGGACAGAGAAGACATCTGTTGGAAAGAATTAAATCCATAACATTTTTATTTTACAGGATATATATATATATATATATATAGAGTGCTTAGAACACCTCTACTGTAAAATGTCTCACCATTCCACATCGGTACCCGGCCTGTCTCTTCCTATCATCAGAAAAAGCGCAAATGCACCATTTATACACAAGTCTGGATCCAGATCTGTACTGGAAGCACGGCATGTGCACACTTCTAGAGTAGCTATGTCAGAGACTTGGGGTGCCTCCAAAGTAAACACTCAATTTAAAAATACATGGTCTATAACACAGTACAGGGACTCTGGCAGTTTTGGAGTTAGAAGCACCATAGCAGAAACACCTTGCACATGGCTGGTGGCTTATCATATATTAGTAAAAGTATGTAACTAACCTTTCTGTGTTTTATTATAAAGCTAGAATGGCACAGTTAGTTACCGGTTACTTGCAAGAGTGCTGGGACACTTTCTGTTTCCCCTTGAATAGCTATACGATTTTGAGATTTTCCACCCCAAACCTAAAATGTTTGGACGTCCTTGTTATCAAAAGCTCCTAATATCTATCTTCTACATGAAAAAAGTTAGTAAAAAAAAATGAAATTAAGATTTACCTTGTATTGTTTTTTGCTTTGTAATAAAGATGGAGACAATCATTGCAGTGATGGGGTCCAGGTCCGTCACAGCCTACATCACTACATTCTGCATTACAAGGACCTACAGAGCAAGAGAAAATGCTTAGAACTTAGACATGTTCTTCTAAGCTGCATATAGAGATAATGGCCCGGATCCTGACCTATGAGGTCATTATGGCTGGCATCGTAGCAGGGAGTGCATGCCCCAAGCACTCCCCGCTGTCGGTAGGAAATCTGGACACTTACATGTACTTATGTGTTAGTTACGTACGCCAACAACCTTCTAGACAGGGGAATTACGGACGGGCGGAGTTACACTGCAACCATATATATTCTTTCATTTGTTTGAGCAGCGCCAGACCATCAGATCATGTGTAATTGGTTATTGTGTACTATAAAATAATTCATGAAGGACTTACTCCGGAATGAAACCCTTTACACCATCTATTGTTTTCACATATAAATATGCATTACATAACTTACCTGTGTAGTCATCTATATTGTATTCTTCCGATGGCTCCTCAATTGGGCTAGAACGTACCCTCTCCACCTTAGGAACATCATTCCTGGGGGAGTATGGCTGAATAGATGTGCCATATAATACTAAGGACCATTCCTTCAATTTTCCTAAGGAAGAAAACCACACAAACCAAAGAAAATCACCAACTGAAAAAGAAACAAGTTCTACACTTATGTGTTATACTAATTCCACATGTACTACTCAAACATGTTCTACACTTATGTGCTTTACTAATTCCACATGTACTACTCAAACATGAGAACAGAATAATGTAAAAAAGAAATGTGTTATCTCAAAACGGGAACACCTCTAAAAAAAGTATCTGTAGCAGGGATAATAGTGAACTGTGTATAATTTTTTAATTATTAATTTTAATAATATTGTTTCAGGACAGCACATATAAATAATGTTTTGCCATATAGGTTACGTCATAAATTATTAGTCAATTGCACCTTTTTTTACTTCATAGGGCAATTCCAACATGTACACTTCAGCCCTGATTCACAGGTAAGAATCTGCTGCTATTTATGTGCGTATTTTTAAGAATGGATAAACCACGCATGTGTAGTACCCTTATTTACGCAATCTACGTAGGCTTTAAGAACGGAGACCCATTAAGAGTGATTTACAAAGCCGTTTGTAATGAGAAGTAAGAAGGGGCGTGCCAGGCCAAGTTAAGAAGGAAGTTAAGAAAAGTAGGTGTGTGGAGGCATTTAAGTGGGGCAGACAGCCCTGTTCTTTAGAAACTTAAGAAGATACATACACAGGAAGATAAGGCTGCCTTTGGCCTTATTAAGTCAGCTAAGAACAAAAACAAGGGCATGTCAAGGGAGTTGCCAAGCGTATAATTGCAAATTTATTCCTTCTTATCTTCCTTCTTAACTGTGAATCAGATCCTTCGTGTGGTCTTTCCATAGAAATGAAGGTGCACCCGATATGCCTAAAATGATTCTTGATTTGTTTTCAAAAATAATTTAAAACAGGAAAGATATAATCCAAGAAACCAGCAAGAACCTGGAAACAGAACCTTTAGCTATCCACATATGCAAACTATTATTAATCACAGTAGAAAGTATCCGTTGAATGGGGCAATTTTTGCGCTAGTGAAAGGTACTGATATCAGCACCACACATTAATTTCTACTGGGACCGATAGTCGTTCAAGTGTGGGTTTCAAAGCACTGGATTGTAACATGTGCTCAGGTCTGAATGTTTCCTTTTTCCAGTCTGTCCTCCAGAGACTGGCGGAAAGCTCTATGTTTCAGCGACAAGAGGAGAACATAACGGCACAGCCAGAATTGAATGGATTAATAGGAGGCCTGTACAGCTGATTGCCTAGCTGTCAGGCCACTGATCAGTGAAAATATTCACCCATGCTTTTAGTTTGTATTCTGACAAGCTTTGACACTGGAGCAGTGGGAATTGAGTGAAGATTACTAGTCATAATAATCAGTTTTGGTGAGAAGTTAGGTAGTTACTATTAGAGAAGAATGGAAGTCGAGATGAACAACTCCGGCTAGAAGGTTTGAAATGCTCACGCACTACAGGATATTGTTACCTTGCAGTCAATATATTTAAGAAATGAGAAAAGATGAAATTATCAGACCCATTATCAGAACTATTTATCGTCTTTTGCAAAAACAACCTTGCCTACGTACTACAATAATAATCAGTCCAACCTCCTAATAATTGAATGATCAGACCTATATTAGTGTGTGGCCAGCTTAATACTAGCAGAGAGCATGAACTGTACCCCAAACATGCTGGCCATTTCCCTAAACATAATGTTATATGTTTTGTAGCTATTAGGGATAACTGTTGAATGACAACCTCGTAAAATGTGACGATTAGGTAGGGCATCTTTTCTTTCTTTCTCTTGTTATACTTTGGGGGGCTCCATTAGGTCAACCATGTGATAGTGCCAAGATTTCCTACAGAACTAAACCTTGAAATCATTTTCTAGAAGAATGTACTTTCATTAAACCTAAAATGTCAAAGTGAGTAATTTGCCAGCAAATAAACACTTGCACAAGAGTGAGTCTACAGGATAACTGTATTAGATTAATAAGGATCAACACTGCCTTTAATCTAATCTACATGGAAAATACTTGCCTACAGAAAAGAGCATTCCAGGCGGAGGTGAAATGTTCTTTCTGGAGTCAAATGAGAACTTATAATGTCATTAAAAGCATTCTTGTAAGATAATGGATGATGCCTGAAAATGACTCTAATATTAAATTAGGACACGATCCATAGATCTTTTGTAACAGCAAAGTTAGTGTCAGCTTTTCTTGCTAAACTTTTATTACATTTTAGCACAAAAATGTCTCCCTATTAAATGTGCTGTTTAAGCAGGACAGGATTAATTGTAGGCAATGAGTCAGCTATGGTCCTGTGACCACTCAAATTATCATATGTTAGAGTTCTTTTTAATGGATAACATAATGGTAATCTTAACTACTCCCATCTCATCCACACCTTTTATTTGGGAACATGGAGTATATAACTTCTTTCCTTTTCCATATTCTCATGTAATATTCTAATTGTAGTAAAAAAAAAAGTATATATACTGTATATATATATATATATATATATATATATATATAATTGAAAAGGAGAACGTCTCCAGGAATACTAGGCCATTAGAGCGCTAACTTAAAGGGGGTCATTTAGAATTAGAATCAAAATGACAACAACAAAAAAAAAAAGGAAGAGCAGGTGTCTGAGGGCAGATATAAAGTTGGGAACCGATTACTATAGCGCTCATAGCAACCAATCAGATTCTAGCTCTAACTTTCCTATTACATACCAGAAAATGTCAGCTAGAATCGGATTGGTTGCTATGGGCAACATCTCCACTTTTCCTTTCCCACAGCTTAGTAAATCTATCCCATGGAGTGTCGAGCATAGTTTTAAGATGGCAGCAGACCCCGCCCCCCCAACTCCGCCTGTCTCTCTAGTTCCGCCAGTCCAGATTATAATTTATCACTTTACACCTAAACGGTAATCTTTCAGCTGTTACCCTATGTAACTCTGGCATTTTACACTCACCGGGATCCATGGACATCTCTTACATCCAATATAGAGTACGCGTGTCGAGGCCTTAACCCAACACTTTCATAAGCGCCATCGTCCACCTTCATGTTTCCTCCCCCACAGGACGCTCCCATTAGAAACCTGAATATACAGGAGACCAACGTGTCACAGGGATCCAGAACACACGACCAAAGAAAAACAAGTCACATGTATTCAACCTAAGCTTTTCATTGGCTGGGAAGAGCAGCGATGACACGTTTAATGACACAAAGTCACATTGGAGCCACGGTCATGTGACCTTACCCTGCTTCTTTGGAGCTTAGCATTTTGGCCCAGATGAGGTCTGTGTCCACCGTTTCCTCTCGGGGGTTGGTGGAGCTGACCTGAAGCATCAGGCTTTCACAGGGTGCCCCCGTCAGGGTGGCCAAACCCTCAATGGCACGGCCAGCCTGCAGGGCGAAGTACGAGCCATGAAGTTTGGCCAGAGCCTTTTCGATCAGGGCTACCCAGAGCTGCTTCCTTTGGGCCTGTAGAGAAGTCAAACACCAGGGCTGGTCAGATGCCATCAGACGTGAGCAGGATGAAGTCTACACCGTACAAGGGTATTGGCTTCACCTACCTGGGAAAAGAGTAAATATCCGGCTTCATCGCACGGAAGCATATCATCCACCAGGACTGTGCTCCAGGTTCCGTCTTTACATAGTCGCACCTGATAGGCTCCCTCTGGGCAAATAGTCCTCGTGATCATCACCCTTTCCACCAGCTCTGGTCTCTCTGCCAACACCGCCAACGCGCTCAGGAACCTACCAAACAGGAAGCCGTCACCAGAGACTACATAAACTTCTAAACAGTCTCCACGAAGTTACACCAATTGGGCTGGACCCAGACTAAAGTAAGTGCTTGAACTTAGTAACTCCTGGGCTAAACCATGTTGATTGCAGGGGGAGTCAAGTTAATTGACAATCTTTACTATCACACTATTATTTAGACTTGGGATAGGAAACATCACCTCTCAACACTAATACTGTTTGCAACAGATGAAATTTGACTCCCCTGAAATCAACATGGTTTAGCCCAGGTGGTAATTTTAGTTCTTAATTTCAGCCCCTGAATCAGGTCCCTTAGTTTATAACAACACATCATTCCTCACTAGAACATTTATTTTTATATAGTGAACTATATCTAGTCATAATTTTTTGATATATCTATAAAATAGTTCTTATACAGTACTTTTTAATATATTAAACAATAAGAAAAACAAGATGAAATGTGCATCTCAGCAAACCCATGTTAAATTGTAGGGGAAGACAATTTGAAACTGTGAAAACAGAATTAGAGTTAAGAGGTAAAATTTCTTTGCTCAATTCTAATTTACGGATTAATAATGTAGTGTGAGTTCTGGGTTCAAAATCATTTTTTCCAGGGAAAACCATATATTTTCCCTGCAAGCAAAAGTATCAAAAATCATTTGCACCCTTCACAAATCAACATGGTTTTGCTCAGGTCAGCACTTGTACATTTTTTGCCCTTAATCTCTGGTTCTTAGTTACTTTAATTTCCTTAGCTTTTAATACTTAAATGTGAATGTGCAGATAATGCAAGCGATCTATGATTATCAGATTAGTTATAGGCTTGCCATATCCAGACATCCATGTGAACACTCCCCTAATTACTCCCCTTGCGTCAATAGATTTCCAATACCCAATCTTAAACAGGGTTTGCCGACTCTCCCGGAATGTCCGGGAGAGCCTACAAATCTCCCACAATTGACTTGAGACCCGTGGTTTCATGGAAACCACGGCCTCAAGTCCTGCCTACCTGCCTAGCAACACTAGTATACTAGTGTTGCTAGGGACAGGAAGGGATTTGATGACGCAATTTGGCGTGATTTGCATAAATCGCGTCATTAAGCCCCGTCCCCTGCATGCATCGGTAGCTTCCGGAGGGAAGCTGGCAAAAGTCGGCAACCCTGATCTTAAATCTTCCAACTTGTGAAAGTTAAAATGGGACGGTTCAGAAGTCTGCATGGGTATGGAGTAGGTTGGAAATCCTACACTGTACATTGTACAACCATGTCAGAAGGACACAAAATACAGACAATATACTATTTCATTTCATGAAAATCAGAGGAAAATGAGAAGTGTAAAGTCACTAAAGTTTTTAGCAATATTATACCTTTATAAAGCATCTCTTAAGAAGGATAGCATTTGTATATACTTGCCAATTTTCTGCCTATCCCCTACAGGGGTAGGTCTATAACATTAACACATAATTGTCACTATTCATGGTTTTAAAATATGTGGGTAGAGATCTGATTGCAGGATTCCCTGTAATTTGTTTTAAGTGCAGTTTAAATCGATAAGATTTTAAAACACAGTAAAATATAAGGTAATGATAGACCTGTCATTTTCATGCTGGTATACATAGAGACTACCTCATCAGAAGTCGCCATCTCAGTATTACTATTATTAAGAGCTGATTTCAAATAAATAAAATGTAAAGTCTCATCTGGAATATATACATACGGCTGCAAGATGTACCAATCAATTAATATATAGTTGCTGCACTTAAGATATAATTGCTGCTAGAAGATTTATAATTTGCAACTTGAAATATCCCAATCCCATATATATATATATATGTATTTGTCTTCACTAAGAACCCTTTATGACATATATATTGCTTATTTTTTTTTATATGGTAAACAGATAAAGACTCAGGTTTAAAAAGATAACTTTGCCTTTGTCTAAAACACTTGGAAATTTTTATTATATGCAAAAAATTATGAAATATTACCAGGTGTCTTGAAGTTCCTCAGTTGAGATGGCGTATCATATATTTCCAGTATCCAGTCTCCTGAGGCCTTTTCTCCCCAACAGTGTGTCGTCATAAACTCCCAGTTCTTAAACCCTTCCATGGAATGGTCAAATAATCTAAGATTGAAGAAATTTTGGAGAACTATTTAGTTAACATGAACTTATATAATAAATTTGATAGTGACAAAGTCATTCTAAAGATTACTGCTCAGGTCACCAGTGAAATATACTGTAGCTTTTTTTTTTCCTGTTTTTTTTTATAAACTTCAAATATTTGAATGCAAAAGAAAAGCCTGATGGGATAGAGAATGCTATAATAAGTGATTAACAGCACAAAATGAGGCTTGTAGACAGGAATGATAGCTTGTTATCAAGAGTGTGAAGGATGTTTTAGGATAAGCTTCACGTGATGGTGTTTTGATAGTTTTGCAGAATAAGAAACATGCTCTGGCTGCATCACTTACGACAGAATTAAATGTGAAAAGAGAATGCCACATGAGAGGAAAGGCTAGAGATGATGACAGAGAATGTATTAGTTCAGGAGATGAAAGAAATGGCAGAACGCATGGATATATAACAAGTTCTGGACACTCTAAATGAGTCATTCTGCCTTATGATATTGTGAAATGCACTGGTTTGACATAAAGTGAAGACTACTACATGCATGTGCCAGTTTTTGTTGTGTTTAGGCTTGTTTGCCCTGTGGAGAGCAGGAAATTGAGGAGGAAGAAGCACTACATATATGCTGTTTTCACGCAAAGGAAAGAAGAAACTGAATCTATAGGATATAGCAGTAGTTAAGCCAAATAGTGCACCATCTGTTGTTATATGTTGTGGCAACAATGTTTACAATTACATAGCTAAACAGAATTTGACACTTGAAAAAGCAATTAGCGGTTTCTAGTCTCTAGATTAGTTTATATTAATATAAAAAATTTCTACATTTCTGAATGAACAATGAGCCTAGTTCCTGAATGAACCATGATTTTGTTATGGGCCTCAGTAGATACACAACCAATACATGCAATACAATAACATTACAGTAGAGAGAAAGTTATAGGATTATTGATGTGTAAATAGAAGCTGAAATTCCAATTATGGCAATTGGCAGTAAAAACTTCATTAATTAAAATTCTTACTCTATAAACATCCAACTACCATATACTTATACAGATTTATTAGGGAGAGTAAAAAGGAATGTTAAAACTGTCATAATACTAAGAACTCAATTATAAATACAAATTATTGCTATAGAGGAAATTGCAGTAATATCTCACTCGTGTTTCTTTGTTCTGAATATACATTGTACCGTCCGGGATACATAATACTTATATCCAAGGGCCCCGATCCTGAACTACGCTGCCTGCCGTTAATACACCAGGCAGCAGCGTAAGATCGTCTAAAAAGAAGAATCTGCGCATGCGCCAGGCAGATGTTGCCCGGTGTAGCTACGGGCGTTCATAGCAGCAGCGTAGTAACGCTGGAGGGGGCGTCCCCCAGCATTACTATGCTGCAGTTAGAGCAGGTAGGCGGAGGGTAATGAGGCTAGGAGGGCGGCGTTATCGTGCTAACGCCGCCATCCCAGCGTATTTACACTTCCTTACGCCAGCTGAAGTTAGGGTAGCCTTCAGCCGGCGTTAGGGAGTATAAATACAATGGGGCAGGGGGAGTCCCACGATGTAACGCTAGTAGTACGCTCAATGCTACATCGTAGGTCTGGATCAGGCCCAAGATCACAAAGTGTTCAGTAAAAAAAAAAGCAATGCATATCTGAATCTGTATTTCAGTTCATAAATGATTCCTAGATGCAAAAATTTATGGGCAGTATTCACAGATCCGTTTTCAGGTGGAGCTACGTGCGTATTCTAAGATCTGATGAACTGTGTATGCATAGTAACTTTATTTATGTAATTTACGTTAAATATACGCACATAAGTGCTTTAGGCATGGACATGTGAATCGCACTTGGGGACATACGTACGGAGGGCCGGGGTTGAAACATGTACCTGAAAATTTACATGAAAGAGGGTGGGGGGAGGCATTTAAATGAGTCTTTGAGGGCACGGTAAGAATAAATGGAACGTACGGCATACATATACGCATGTAAGTACACATGTAAAGTTAGAGGTGGTCTATGGAGGCGGAAGTGTACGATTGCACGGCCGTGAGAAGGAAGTGTCATGGGTGTTGGCTTGCTATGTTCGTGCGTATTATTGCGTACTTTTTAAAAACGGGTCTGTGAATACGGCCGTATTCAGAGATCCGGCCAATTCAGTGCATATTTTTAGGTATGTTTCAACTGCGCATGCGTAGTAATTTTATTTATGCAATTGACATTGATGATACGCGAGGAAGAGCCTTACGGACGGACCTGTGAATCGCACGTGGATACATACGTCCAGAGGACATTTACGCACGGAACTCCACACGGAAAGTTACAGCTGGTCTATGGAGGCATAAAACTCCGAGAGCATGGATTAGCAAGGGGAGTGATTAGGGTTTTGGTGGGTGCTCCTTGCTCCGTCCGTGCGTATATTTGCGGACCGGGACGCGGATCTCTGAATACGGCCCAACATGAGCATCAGATCTGCATTTAGCCCGAGCAAAAAAAATTAAATAAATTAAATACATCATATTTATATATATGTAACGGCATAAGAGCAGAAAAAAAAATTAGTTCAAAGGGGTATAATTAATATGTGAAGCCCACAGGCAGCTCATGTTGTCAGAAAATAGTCTCACTTGATGTGATTGATAGTTCTCCAGAACTACTATTGTGCAATTGCTAGTTTCCAGGCCACAACTGAGTTATATAAGTGGCCCTTGTACATGGGGTTAATGAAAGAAAAGACTTTGTTATTAAAATCCAATTTTCATTTGCATTCATTGGTATTGGCTAATCGTGTTTTGATTCCCTTGAACAGCTGTTCCCCTCAGGAACTCTAGGTGATTAGCTGCTAACTGAAGGTATGCTAACTTTATTCTGGTGCTTAGGAAATTGTAAACAGGTGGAGACATTGAACTCTTAAAATACTTGTAACATCTAAAATTCTATATGGCACAACTAAAGCGTTAATAACATGCTATTGCTGCCACATGTTTTGCAGGCTCTTGGCTCCTGTCACTGTGAGTGACACTGACAAAATGACATCAGACGGTTGCGTGTCAATCTATAGATGTTTCTACATGACAGAGAACAGCAATTTTCAGTATAGCGGCTTGCAGAGTGCTAAACAGTGATATATACAGGGTCCCGCTCAGTGCTTGAGTGCTCAGCAGCTTCCTACAGAGGATAGGGAAGAGGAAGGGGGTATTTGGGGGATTTTCGTTGTCTGTCATGGAAACAAGTGTGACAGACGCTGCAAAGCATGGGGCAGCACGGTGGCTCTGTGCGTAGCACTTGGGCCTCACATTGCTGAGGTCATGAGTTTGAATCCCGGACTAGGCCTAATCTTTGTGGAGTTGTATGTTCACCCTGTGTCTACATGGGTTTCTTACGGGTGATCAGGTTTCCTCCCACACTCCAAAAACATACTATTAGGTTAAGTAGCTTCTGACTAAATTAACCCTAGTCTGTGTGGATGCATGGATGGATGTGTTAGGGACCTTAGTGTAGCTCCATTGGGGCAGGGACTATGTGAATGTCTAATGTTCTCTGTAAAGGGCTGTGGACAATTTATAGCGCTATATATATAATAATGCAGCAATAGGGGATTATCTATTGCAGTTTCTGAGCCTGTCATGGTCTCAGTAACTGCCTTCTATAATAATAGGAAAGCGCCTGTCACCCTGTCTGTATGACAGGCAGGCTGAGTCAGCACAGCTCATGATGTATAAGGCTCATCATCAAGTGCTACAGAATGGGGAGAGCGTCTCAAGTGCAGTGCATACCCTCGCTGTCTGCATTGTGCCAGCCCTGGTTCCACTATGCCTTTTGTGGGTACCCAGGGCACCCACTGGTATTTTGTGCTGGCATACCCCTGAGGCCGTGCCACCCTACTCAATGTTCTATATGGCCTACAACTTGGTGGGTAAGCTCAGGTGAACTGGACGGAAGATCACAATGTCTTTGTACAAAAATCACAACAGATGTAACATAAGTGTCTGCTGGGTAGACCATTAATACATCGAGGATATTTAACTGCATAACAATAATAATATGTAAATTAAAAAAATAGCTATGCTTCACGCTTTGTTCTCATTATTAATCAGTAGACAAAGCAGATGTTTCTTTTTGATGTATGAGATACTGGGCAAAGATTGAAAAGATATAATCCATTTGTGATATGAAAAGAATCCAATGAACTAATGACTTCTGTGTTCCATTCATGAAAACATTCCTAAATCAAGAAGCAAGTTAGTTACCAAACACGTTTAAATGTTTAACATTTTTACTGTATATCATTATATATACTATATTATGTGGTGTGTGGGAGAAAATACTGGTCACTGTGGTTAGAATATGTTATGAACAATTTTTTATTTTTATGCAGTCCTATTGCATGTGCATTCTTTAATTGCATCTGCCTATGGCTACATCTGGTAATCACAAAACTTAATGAAGAACATATCACAGCTTGCAAAGACTTGCAAAAGAATGTACTGGAGATAGCATTCATTTCTAGAAGCTATGGCTAAGTCACATAAAGAACAATGCAGATCACATGGTATATGCAGCAGGAACTAATATTAAGGAACAGGCTCAATGCTAAAGTTCCATCCAATCTCTAACTTCTATATATTCTAGATTTTTGCCATTTCGTATTACTATTCATATATATACTTTGCTTTATGATAACAAGCCTGTTAGCAGACAAGTATCTTGCAAGGAAGGAAGTATTCTTAAGCATCACATTTTTATTATTTTTTTTGTTGTCTGTTCTATTTAACAGCTTTCAGTGACACATAATGACCAAGATCAGATCTTAGAGGAAAGAAATAGATGCCGAATGGCCCCCCCTCCACTGCCAACCCTGGGTGCAGGATGAAAGCCACAGGACCCCCAGTTCTGAGGGACCCGTGTGCACTGCAGACCCTGCACCCATTATAGATATGCCTATGCGTAATTACAATCAATCTGGTGCATGCTGAAGAGCCTTTCTTATTGGGAGAATTTATGCTCAAAGCAACACAATGAGATTCTATCTATCTATCTATCTATCTATCTAAAGAGTAGTTTGTTTGTTTGTTGATGCACCGACGTGGTGGTCCAGTTGGATTCTGGCCAGGTTTAGGGGGGTTAGAGTTCCAGTCAGAACTTACATCGGTGTATGCCGGGCAGACCTTTGGCCTGGAGAACCTGTTCTAAACATTCCGCTGCATGGAAGTTAGCCATAGTGCATTATCCACCTGTTATCAATTATGTCTCGAATTAGGGGGGACTGTCCCTATTTGTGAACAGAAAAAAGGGCAGAACTTATAAAAAAGAGGGTATGGTTTGAACAAATAAGGTCAGTTGTGGGCAGATTTTTGCCAGAACAGGGGCAGATCTTATTTTGTATAATTAATTTAGAAGAAAACAGAGTGATAATGTTGTATTCCTCTTGTTCGTGTACGCTGGGCAGAACTGGGAAGAAGGTATGGTTCGAAAAATAAGGTCATTTGTGGGCAGGTGTTATTTGAATGACAATAACAATGTAAAATTGATGATAATACTGAACAGAAAGAAAAGCTGGGGATTAGGGCTACTGGAGACACCCTAAAAACAAAAGCCACACTGGACAGCCACCTCATGGGTGTGTTAGAAGAGCTGCTTTCATAACTTAAAGATTTAAACCTGGGCAACACTGGGTACTTTATCTAGTATTATATATTATTATGCATTTCATATGAACAAGGAACACCATTGGTGATTTCAGTTGGCAAAATATATATTTAAATGTATAAAATTATTTATTTTAGTTAATATTTATACATTTTTTTTTATTAACATGGTCACATTCTGTGTATTCCAGCGGTCTAGCCATAACAGCTATTAGGAGGAGGAAAAGGGGTATATGGGGAGACTGGTGGAATACTTACAATAACATCTCCACTTCTCCAAACCCGTAGCTTAGTAAATCTGGCCCTTAGGGTCAGGCTGCAGGTAGGGGAGTCTTAGGGCCAGATTTACTAAGCTGTGTGTTTGAAAAAGTGGTGATGTTGCCCACAGCAACCAATCAGATTCTAGCTGACATTCTCTAGTATGTAATAGCTAAGTAAGGTAAGCTAGAATCTGATTGGTTGCTATGGGCAACATCTCCACTTTTCCAAACCCGCAGTTAAGTAAATCAGGTCCTTAGGATCAGACTGTGAGAAAGGGTCAGGCTGTGGAGAAGAGAAATTAGGATGAGACTGCAGGGAAGGGAGGGTTTGGGGTAATGGAAGGGGAGAGTTAGGATAAGAATTAGGATAAGGGTTGGGGTAGGATAAATACACACCTTTCGCCGCTGCACATTTATCATGGGCGAGGCAAAAGCAATCAAATACAGATGCAATTTAAAATTGCCTGGTATTGCTGTGAACCCACACCCGTTCAAACCATGCCACTGCTGATCTCTATGGAGAGCTATATTGCTTACATCTTCAATAGAGGTTAATATAAGGTTTTTCCAGAACTGTACTATATTTTCAATCACAACTATAATCTATATATTTAATGTTGTTGCTTCCCACATCTCCAATTAAGTCATCGTGAACAGGTTATTGCATTGAAAGGGCCATTAACATGAATCAAGTGATAATTGTTTTCTCCTTTAATTCTACTGATTTTGTTTATCTATATTGATTAACAATGAAATCATGGTATCTCTTGGAGTCCTCTTTACAGCAGTTGCAGCTAGGCTGGAATCATTGCTTTCCATTGGCTTATCACATTCTACAGCAAAAGGAAAATGTCCTTAGCAGGAAATAATTATTCCATTTTTCTGGAAATTAACTGAAGTCAAATTTATTTGTCTTAAACATTTAAGAATTCTAAGAGCGCTTCCTAGTAAATTACCAATTTTTCTCCCAAATAGGTTTCTTCTGGATAAAAAGCAAATTACTTTCACTGCCTAAAATACTGTTTTGGAGTTCATAATCAACTGTTTACCCCTGCATTCCGACTGGACACAAATGTGATAAGTACAGGGATGATTACTTGGGTGGTGAACACTAGACGAAGAACACACAAAATTGGCGACATTCATTCCCATTTGAGCTACGGAATATGTTACAGTGCTCTATCAAGTAAAAATGCATCTAAAGACCATATTGGCTTTGATAAGTATGCACCATATTAAACTAGTAAAAATACATCTAAAGAATTATATTGGCTTTGATAAGTATGTACCATTTTAAATAAGTAAAAAGAGCTAAGTCTGATGCATTAATTTCAGGATCTGATAAAATATATAGTGGTATATTTGCTTAGATAAAAATGTAGATATTGGTGAGGAGAAACTGTTAACTATATGAGGATGTAAAATCTACTCCACAAAATACAAGAAGTTCTATTTACTTGGAGCAAATTGTAAATTGTACACATCCTGGGCTGGATCCAGACCTAAGTGCTTGAACTTAGTTACTCCTGGGCTAAACCATGTTGATTTCAGGGGGAGTCAAGTTAATTGTATTCTTTGCATGCAGGGATATATCTTTGAACTGCTTACTGCACACAGATACTGACCAGCTTTACTATCACACTGTTATTTAGACTCGGGATAGGAAACTTCACCTCTCAACTCTAATTCTGTTTGCAATAGATGAAATATGACTCCCCTGCGATTAACATGGTTTAGGCCAGGAGTAACTCATTTTAAGCACTTACTTAATGGATCCAGCCCCCCTTGTCTAAGGTACTGTATGTATACCTATCCCAGTCGAACCAATCTGGATTACTTAACCAAGCTATTAATAAATGGCTCTTATCTCTACTAGCAGTGACCAGGATGCAAGAACCATACCTGTTGGCCAGTAACTGTGATCGGGTGCCTGAAGGAGAAGTCAGGTAGATAGCCAGGTCTCCTCTGCGTGGGTGTGTTATGGTGATCCGTACAACCACATGCTCCAAATAAATGACATGGTGGTTTGAGTTGTCAGCACAACCTGTTGCCTTATACACTGAACGAACCTGATTGTCCGGGCGAATTGTCCTGTGTAAATGGGATGTAAAAATAAATGTAAACAAAAAACATACCAATGAGCATGATAAGGATGTCAAAAAATTTTCATCTGGGCTTAAATGTATATAAGCAAAAGAATAAAAATAACAGAAGTGTGAAACACACTTAAAATTCATTAATTAGTATTTGCAAATAACACCTTTTTTTTAGCATGAAAATGAAAGCATATTACACTATATGTTCACAGCAAATATAATATATACACAATTTAAAAAAATTATCTTGCTAAAATGCACAGCAGGGATTCAAGAGAGCTTCATGTATATCATTACTGTGTGTTTACTGAACATGGTAAGTGTGCTGACTGAAAATGCAGGTTAAAATACACTTTCTGATTGCCTGCACAGATACCTTTGCTTAAAAGCATAATCATAGGCTCTCAGTCACAGTTTATATCCAGTACCTACGTAAACCTGTGACATAAGTGACATTATCAGCATATATGATGACAATAAAGTAGCATACAACATGCTGTATTTTCTATAAATAACTCCCATCAGTATCCTGATGAAGGAAAGAGCTGTGAGTTTTATAAATATAGGTTATCCTTTTATATAATCCTATGTCACACAGTAGATGCAGGTGAGTGCTGTCAGATGAATACATTACTTGATCTGCCTGTCAGTGTTTTCCACGCATATGTGCTGTGCAGGGACTGTCGTCCATTTCTCTGCCTCAATCACCATGGCTTCGGCATCCATTAGGCCAAATCCATACAGGTGGCTTACTGTTAGAGACAGGAAAAAGGCTTGGTTATTAATGGGAGCTTTTAGACAAGAAAGGAATTTCTGCAATAATGAAACGTATATACTCTAAATGAATACTACTCTATGTTTAACATTAATCTTTGAAGTGTATAAATAGATTATGAGGCCCAATTATTAGACTTAAAAGCTGGAGGCTTTTAGACATCTAAAGTAAAATCTAACACCATCTTTAAAAAGGGTGTGGGTTGCCCGTGCAAACAAGGCCTGTTTTATACCACTGTATGTAGAATAGTTTTGGAAATCGATTGCTTCTGCCTTGAGGAGGAGAAGTAAGCGAAGTTCCCAGGAGCAAAAGCCTATGCCTTAAGTATTTTTCTACCCTAACCCTAAGACTCCCATTCCCTGAGCCTAACCCTAAGACTCCCCTACCCGCAGGCTGAACCCATCCCCCCCTTCCATTACTCTAACCCTAACCCTCCCTTCCCCAGATTCTAACCCTAAAAGTCACTGGAGAGTGTTACACACCTCACCGGTCAGGTCTGCATCGGGTGCAATGTGTCTGGCGGTTTCCAAGGTGACAGGCATGGTGGCTTTCGAAAAATTAATGGGTAAGTATGCCAATTTGGCATACTTACCAATTCTAAAAAAAATGTAAAAAAAATAAAAAATGGCTGCCTTTTCAAAATAAAGACAGCAAAAATTTGCTTTTGGCTGTCTCTACTTTAAAAAAGCACCATTTCTTTGCGGAACTCTGTCCCTCTTTGGCTATAGTATCCTACTAAACAATAATGAAGGTCTCTCTTCCTGGCCACATCTGTGGATAGTGCATACACAAATATCAGGTTGTGAATGCCCTGTCCAAAAACAATGCTATTGCCTATGGGATCTGTTAAACAAGAGTTTTTTTTGTATTTTTTTGTTTTTAAAACTCACAGGTATCACATATGTGCAATTTATGATTGATAATAACCTAAATACTGTATATGGCACATCTGGGGCCATAAAAAATCTGTCATTGGAGTGAATTCACCCACTTTTGTTAATGTACCCAAAAGAAACACAAAAATTTACTGTCAAGTAGAGAAATGTCCCATATTTTGTGGCAAAATACATTGTAAATAAATTTCAAGTATTATTTGGTGGTGAAGATATTGTAATGTTACCTTGTTCCAAATTATTTTAATTTTTATCTTTGATTATTTATACCCCATTCACATTACCACCTAAAAGCCGGGTTTTCATGAAATTGCCGGGTTTGATGAAAACCCCAGCTTTTTTTGGCAATCTGAACGCAACCCCGGGTCTCTCTAGCCGGGTCTTAGACCCGGCTAAAAAGAAGGGTTTTTGCAGGCTTTTTCAATAGCCGGCTTTTTGCGTTAAGATTGCG
>WWET01001149.1:111253-123020 GCA_011038615.1 Limnodynastes dumerilii
AAAAAAGCCGGTGCTTTCAGCTCAGTCTGAACGCACCACTGTGAAATTTTCTAAATTCTGCCCACTGCCTAAAAAGCCAGCTTTTTAGGCAGTGGTAATGTGAACGCGGTATTAGATACTATCTTTCAGTCCTACATTACTCTTCTTTATGGTGCTGGAAAGTTCAGTCATTGCTTTTATGTTTACTATTTATTGTGTAATAGTCTTGTTTTCAAGATTTTAGTGGTTGTATTCACAATAGGTAGATGCCACAAATTATTCCCTCAAGGATACCAAGCATCACAATGTGTTGTTTTTTTTGTCTTAAGTGGATTTTTTTTGTATTTTTGTTTACCAAAACACAAGCGTCCTTTATAAAACACTGAAAATCCATATTGTAGCGACTTTAGAAGGAAATCTGTGATTGTACAAACAAAACACCAGCACATTGCAGTCCCAATGGTTTTTCATTCAAAACATAAAAACATTCTAATTTTTCATTTTTAATAAATTGTCAGAACGAAATGACCAAATTAGCAATTAGTAATATGATGGACAAACATTCTGTAAAGTTAATACAATAAAAAAAAATAATCAGAGATTTTTGTTTTGTGCAGATTTTAGTATAGATTTAATTTTATAAAAACATGTAAGTTTAAGTAATATTGTGTAAAATTAACATTTTTATTACTTGCACAATTAAAATCTATATCTGGAATTTAAATGATTTTCACACAAAAAAAAAAGAGGAGAAACATATAAAAATATAAACATAAAAATACTGCACTCTATATAAAGGAGAGTGCGGTATTTTCCACATTATTGAACTTGAAGTCATGGGAAATTTTGATATTATATAAACAAAAAATTCATGGCTTCTATTCATTCTTTACAAAAGCCAAGTTACATAAATGAATAGTATCCTCCAAACCATTACTCATTGAATACAGTGACTGAAGAGAGAAAACTGGCAAAAATGTGCTTCCAGGTTTCAAAACTTCAATCACAAATTGGATGTAATTACTATCTGGCTAAAAATTACACTGATAAAACTAAACACCATTTAAGACCCTAAAGCTATTCACAGAGAAAACATTGTGGCTTAAAAATAAAATATTATTATTGGTATTTAATTATTAACACTCAGAATAATAATATATTTTATATCCACAGCCATAAGTTATGATCTGCAACACAATGTACCTAACAGTTAAAGCTTATAAATAAACAATCATCCACTGCGTTACAGGATGTTTAATACTTTGAATAATACTATACTTCGCAGTTAGATTTTTTTAAAAGTTATAATAAAAAATATAATAGACGATTATAAAAGAAAATAAATCTGATAATGTCCATTTCCCTAACATCTGTCTACACGTCTACTTCAAAGTCTTAGTCTGCATGGTGTAGGCTGCCGCTGCAGGTATTTCACCACTGGACCACCTTACTGAAGAAGCCAGAATACTTTTGACACTAAGGACCCGATCCAGACCCCCGCATGCTTTCCATGCGTGCAGGGATCTGTCAGTCCGCATGGAAGAGGGGAGAGGACTCCCCCTCTCACTCCCCTCTCTAATGCGGATATTGTGTGACTTACGTTGCCATAGGGCAGACTTAAGTCACATGAGCGGATCAGCGGTCCATCTAAAAAAATTAATTATTGAAAGTTTACATGTTGAGATGTCACATGGAATATTATATAAATAAAACATGAGTTAGTAAAGCAGAATGGATAACATACATACCACATAGATCATATATGAGGGGGAATGGCAGACACAAAACATAAAAACTGTACGTGTTGTACAACTTTGACTATGGATGGCCATGGGATACATCCCCTCTGGTATTATGGCTGTATTGGGTCAAAGGGCCAGATCTAGAACTAAGTACGACAGCGAAGTTACGCAAGCTGTTTGTGTAACTCCGACTGTTTGTACATTCTGCGCATGTGCACGGCAGATGTTACACATCTGGTCGGTCGTAACGATTTCATAACTACGTACGAAGGGGCGTGTCAACCCTATGCTAGCCATAATTAAGGCGGAGGGAGGCATTTAAATTGCACAGTATGGGCTGGGTTAAGCAGTTATGACCGTCAGGATGCTACGTACGAGCGCGGTTACATTTGTAAAAGTAAGGTAGGGTTTGGTAGTCATAAAACAGGTAAATTACGAGTGACCGAGGGGAGTGCCCGGGGGAGAGCATAGTACTTACGATAAATACGCTACTAGATCGTACTTAAAGTGCACTTAGGTCTGGATCTGGCCCAAAATCCTTTGGGGTTGGTGTCAAACTTAAACTAAGCCTTAAAGCATTAAGGTTATATCAATTTTTCAAGACCCAAATTTAAAGCTTTGTAATTTACAAGGTTATTTCCTCCTCCACTGCTCCCTACTTCCCCTACCTTTTCTCCACCCACACACCTGCCCCACCCCTCAGCTCTGCTGGTGACCACTGCTTCAACTCCAACCTGATAGCTATCTCTCACTCTCGCATCCAAAACTTCTCCCGGGCTGCCCCCTATGCACTGGAACAATCTACAAGAACCTATCAGGCAATCCAACACCCTCCAAACACTGCCTCAAAACCCACTTCTTCAGGCTAGCCTACCCTTCCTCCACCTAAGCTTTCCTGCCCTCCCCATCTTCATCCTTGTGTCTCCAGTTTTTTCACCCTCTCCCACTTAGCATGTTAGCTCTTATGAGCAGGGCCTCCTCCCTTGTGTCATCACCCCTCTACTCTGTCCTGATTAATTCCCATCTTTTCTCTCTACTGTCCATCTCTCTCCTTATTCATCTGCTCCTACACACACATCCTGCATCTTTATTCTCCATACATATTGTTCTGCTATTTTTGTACTGTATTTTTGCATTGCACTTGTATTGTATTACTTATTATTAATTTGAACTGTTAATTGTGTTGTATATGCAACTATTGCCTTTGTACGGCGCTGCAGATACCATGTGGCGCCTTATAAATAAGTTAATAATAATATGGCTATCTTTTGGCAGAGTTTTTTTGGTCATTTTCTCTGGGTCACACATCCAGGAAATAAAGACCAATTTACTGGCGATAATGGCTCAAAATTGCAAAAATTAAAACCACACAACATAGCAAGTTCAAAAGATAGTTTATGTTCAACTAAATTTTAATGAGAAAGAGGGTGTTTCTTTGCAGCTGACTCTGCACCTACACACAGGTTTCTCTTCTCTTCCTATCAAAATCCTGCCCCAGCTGAGGACTGGTATCTGACAGAAGAGATTTTTCTGCAACTACCGGGGAAACACGTAACAACATATTTCATCTTGGCAGTGTTTTTGTGAGTGCATGACATATTGAAATAACCTTCCATTTTTTTTATTCATATTAAATGTAAATTAAAAAAAAAAAAATTTGATATTTTCAGTTACCCTGGAAACTGTTCTTCTTAATGGTTTTTAGCTATATAAAACTATTCATACTCCTTATAACATACATTCATTTGATCTGATTTCAAAATGTGAAGTGGAATGGTTAACAATGTAGTTTATGTCAACCTCTAGTCCAAGACTTTAAGTTCACCAAAATAAACCTAATTAAAATGAACCTATATTTTGCTCCTAAATGTGACTGCTAAAGTGTTTAATCTTATCAGTGACAGGATACAGTCCTTCTCCTGCACTGCTGTATTTTTACTTATCTGACAAAAAAAGTTTATAGTTAAAGATAAAAGATAGGAAGTTATCTATAATAGTAACATGCTGTATGTACATTACAATCCCACTGTGCCTTGCAGTCATGACAGCCTGTCACCCTTGTAATGCACACTGCAGCTTAACTTTGTGCACACTAGGCTGTTATTTTTGTAGTCTTAAGCTTAAAACAAGTATTTTGACATACAGCTCATATGCTTGTTGAATCCTACTACCTGCTGTTTCCAAACAGAACTACTTGGACAGTGGGGTCTAGGGAAGTTGAGCCCATAACATAGACAGGGTTGTTCTCAGGGGTGGGGTCCGGGGCAAAGCCACCTCGCCCCCCCCCCCCTCATCTGGCACATACATAGAATGACTGATTAGTTATATATAAACAATTATTAAACTGCAACTTAGTGGTTTCTAAACAGCTTAAGCTGACAGCTTTAGACAATGAGCTTTGCCCTTCTACGCTACTAATATACTAAAGCAGACGGCCGCTGGTCTATGAATTAAGCTGGCAGGGCCCCCCACTCCCCTGGCCCCACCTCTAGGGGCAGTTCTGCTACTAGATAGGCAGCTATTTAGAGAAGGGTCTCTTAAAATACACTAAATATTTTCTGATATACATTGCCTAAATCAGAGGCGGAACTAGTGAGTTGTGGGCCCAGGTGCAAAAATATGCTTTGGCCCTGACGATGTCCCAGGTAACCCAGTGGGAAGCTTCGACTATGCGGTGATGATGGCTGTGGCCCCTTGTATCAGCATGGGTCCTGGTGCTGTTGCATCAATGGTAGTTCCGCCTCTGGCTTAAATCAAGTCTGATTATGAAAATAATCACACATACATAAGAACAAACACAAGGGATTTCATAGCAGCTTAGAAGCTCAAAGAACGACAATCAGTAAGGTGTTTGATTTTCTAAACACTATGCACTATGAAGTGACAGGTGAGCAATACCCAGGACCGGAATAACCAAGGGGTGACTGGGGCAACTGGGGACACAAAGATGCCGCTACAAACATCCAATCTTCAAGACTCCCGCAGCTATGAGAATGGATGCCAGTGATTGACATCTTCCTCTTAAGCATACTGTATCACAGCTGCTGGAATATTTTGAATGACTGCAATAATATGCTTAGGAGGAGCACGTCAATTACTGACATCCATCCTTACAGAGAGCTGCAAGAGCCTGAAGATTGGATGCCGCTGGGGCTTTTGTTGGAGGCTGTTATGATGCACAGACTGACTGGGAGATAAAACACGTGATGTCTCCCAGTTCCCAGTCAGCCTGCGTGTCATGAGGAGCAACGTGAAGTTCAAGAAATAATCTATCTATCTATAGTCCTATATATCTACACAAATGTGCACACATATGTATGTGTGTGTTCTGCTTGTTTATTTGCAGCAGGGGCCCCCACAAACCTTAATCTGGCCCTGGCAATAAATTAACACCTATATATCATGTATCAGGCTTCTTAAGTGTTTCACAAATATAAGGAACTGTTTGGGTAGTTAAATCTCTGCTGCCTAGGAACTGGTATAGTCCTTGTAAACCCTGATACAATAAAAGTGTTGATAGCACAATAGAAAACATCATAGTTAACATCTAATCTAATAAAATTATATTGAAACGACAATAAAAACTTTGTGCAAATAATCACAGAAAGCATAAAGAAGCCAGAGTTTTACATGAGCCTCGTAATCGTCATTAATAATTGAAGCAATCTTTTCCTTAATACGTTGCTACATCATAAATGGAAGTATATTTAAGATAATGGAAATGTTATTAAAATGGCTTTAAAAATAAAGTACAGTTCAGCTGCATAGAAGTGTTTATTATTTAGATGAATAATTTAAATAAGGACCTGTTGAGAGGAACAGGGTGTGATTTGCTTGGTTATGTTATAAAGAAAGTTAAAACGATAGTAATAATTAATATGAATTATATGACAGTTACTTGAGGTGGATTGGGACTAACAAGGGTATGACTAATGAGCCATATGCATACAGTATATTTGTGATTTAAGTTTCTAGATTTCCAACAACTGTGAGTTTTAAGAGTGGCCATAAAGTGAAATGTGCATCTGAGCCCTGTGATTAGAAGTTTAAAGAAAGGCTCCTGCTGTTGGATGTCCATGCCAGCAATGGGAATGAGTACCCAAATCCCAAAATGCATGGGCTTACAGCAGGGATCAGAGCAGTGCAGCTCCATTTTCTCATGTCTAAAAACATGCTTGTTGTCACCTAGTTGTTTATTATTTAGCTCATCTCAATAAGACTTTTTACATTTACATGTGTAAAATAACATTGAATGTCTCTTACCATTTGCCCCATTGTACACTTTGGGGTAGATCCAGAAATAAGTACGCTAGAGTATTAACGCTTGACGGAGACGTAAAAACGCTATTTTGCATGTACCGTGCATGCGTGTGGCAGATGTTATGACACGCACCGTTGAACGTACCTACCAGACTACTATCAACAGTGTAACTACAAATGAAGGGGCGTGCCAGCCATACTACACCCGTAATTACACATTACGGGGTGAGGCATGTAAATCATACAGTATGGGCGTGCTTAGCAGAGTAAGTATGTCCAGTCATTACCGCTGACAGGAGTTACGCTTGGGAAAGTTAAGGTAGGGTTTGGAAAGCGTAACGCGGCTAAACTATGTACGGCCGAGGGGAGTGCATAGTAAATACGCTACGCTAGGAAACGCAGCTATGGATCTGGCCCTTTGGCACTGGAAGAGTGAAGAGCATTTGTTGTACCAGCTTTGCCGTATGTTGCCTTTATTTTGCTAGTAAATAGTTTGTATAAAGTCGTGTTGCCATAATGAAAGGAAGGTACATTTATAGAAGACTGCATATGCATAAACCTGGTGAAACTCAGGAAGTCTACACTTTCCACAGGGGATTTTGTAGATGTGGTTGTGAAAAATTATTATTATTAACGTTTATTTATAAGGCGCCGTACAGAGGCAATAGCAAAGCCAATAGTTACATATACAATACAATAATTAACAGAGGGTATAAAAACATGAATAAGGAATACAATACATGTACAAAGCAAAAATACAATACAAAAATAGTGGTACAATATGTAAGGAAAAGATAGATGCTGGATATGTGTGTAGGAGCAGATGAATAAGGAAAATGATTTACAGAGCAATAGCTTTATGTTCTTCAGCAGTAATTTGGGGTCTACAACATATTTATCTATATGATCTCACAGCAAGACTTCTAAAAGTTCAATAATTAAGTACTAGGGTCTGTCATTTCTCATCTACTATTAGAGCTAAGCTAAACAAAGTGTTACAAACAATGGGGTAAATCCAGACCTACGGGCTAGTTACGTTAGAACGCATAGCAAATTTAAGCTAGCGTAATTACCATGCACTCCCCTAGGCACTCCCCTCGGTCATACGTACTTTGGCCGTTTTACGCCGCCCAAACCCTACCTTAACCTTTCAAAGCGTAAGTACAGACGTACGTAATGCATTTGCATACATGACGGCCAAATCCAGCCCATACTGTCCTATTTAAATGCCTCACCCCACCTCCAAATCATAACTACGTGTGTCGTATTGATGCCCCCGCCCCTTCATTCGTATTTACACCGATGGTACGTACATTAGGAATTACGTGGCGTCACATCTGCCGCGCGCATGCGCAGTAAATACAAATGGGTGAAATGACGTCATCCACTAGCATAAATCCGCTAGCGTACTTAGTTTGGATTTGGCCCAATATTTGTTGGAGTACTTGGTTAGGAATTTCTTTTTGATCTGGCACTACAACGGGATATATAAAAAAAAATGCTACAAACACAGAATGGAAGTTTGCTCAATCAATTTATAGGTAAATGCAAACAGGTGCACGAATATATATTAAAAAATGCCTTTTATAGGTCTATGGTGGCCAAAAATTCCTCTCTAGGATCTAACTATCAGATATCCTGTGGGGTGTGCAGTGGGGAATAACAGACCCTTAGACTAAGTTCTGTGCGCTGGAAGTTATATTAGTAACTCTAACGAAACATCTGAAGGGCGATAGCACCCACCAGTTCATAGAGCCCACTTACACACTTTGGGTCTGATCCAGACCTACGATCATGAAACGCTCGTGTGTGTAGTATATTTACGCCAGCGTACCTCCGATGCACTCCCCTAGGCACTCCCCCTGTTCGTACTTACTTACTTAGCCGCAGCCATCGTAAAGCTCCTTGCGTAGTAGCGACGCTTAGCACGCCCATACTGTACAATTTCAATGGCTCACCCCGCCCTCGGTGCGTATTTACGGGTTTCGTATGGCAGGCACGACCCCTCGAGCGTAGTAATGAAGCTCGTGCGCTCAAGGCCCATACGTTCAGACTTTCGTAGCGTAACATGAGCGTAACATCTGCCCCAAGCATGCTCAGTAAGTACAAATGGCCGCGTAAAAACGCACCCGAGCGTGGGTCTGGATCAGGCCCTTTGTGTGCATAAGTGGGCTCATGTACATAGCTGTGGATCCGGTCCTATGTTATTTGTTTGTAAGATCTGTAAACTTAATGTAATACAGGCAGCTTGTAAAATATTCAGAAATTGATGTTATTTAGTATATGTAATATAAATGTAATACTAACATAGGGGTAGATCCAGAGCTACGTATGCGAGGGATTTTAAGCTAGCCGCTAGCGTAAAAGCTCCCACTAGTACTTACTGCGCATGTGCGCGGAAGTTGTTACGCAACTCTGAGCGTATTGGCCATTCACGTATCTTCAGCGTAACTACGAATGAAGGGGCGTGCCAGCCATATGACACCCGTAATTACGCTTTGGAGGCGGGGGGAGACATTTAAATCGTATAGTATGGGCGTGCTTAGGCTTGTAAGTACGTGCACCCTATACGTACGTCTGTACTTACGCTGTGTAAAGTTAAGGTAAGGTTCAGGAAGCGTAAAACGGCCAAAGTACGTACATGCAAGGGGAGTGCATAATAAATACGCTACGTTAGGAAACGTAGCTCTGGATCAGGCCCATAATACTTAATTGTCCACATTGACCTGTCGACATTTTGACAGTTAACATAGGAACCAGCAAGGAAAATACATCCCATAACCTATTAATAAACATTCCACCTGATATTTAGAATGTAGAATCTACAGCAATATTTATAGCATACAGAAGTATAACAGCATTTCCCCATAGCAGAGATAAAGTAGTGACTGTGTATTGTTATATTTACAACTGAGCCAAATGTTAGCAAAAGAAAACCATTCAAATCTAAGCACTGTTTCCATGCTGAACAGTACATGTTGAACTATGGAACGGCTCCCATAGGAAGCTATTGAAAGTCTGAAACACTCAATACTATTCAAATATAATAGACCTTTAACTTAACCTCCTTTGTAACATTTCTGTGGGAATTTAAGGATTACTAAAGTTGCAATGAAGCCCTATCTTCTGTACTTATTTTGTGTCAATTTTTATTGCCATGTTTTCACAGAATGATTTTACTGGTTGTTAAGTCGGTACAATATTCGTATATAGTAGATAAGATTGTCCAGTTATTCCCCGAGCAGTTATTTACTGCATTTTATTTCTTTCTTTTTTATTTAGTCATTATTACCATTAATATAGTTGTTCAACTCTTGAACCCAATTACCATATTATGACTATAAACAAAGTAATAAATTGAACCAATGAACAGAACACCTGAGTTATTAGAGATGTTTCCCTTGAAAATGTAACTGCTATTTAACAGTTAGCAAAACAATGAAGACAAAGGACCAAATGCAGACTGGATCCAGACTTCTGTGCAGGCCACTCTCTTACTTGCATGGACTTATGTTCCCTGAACCCTACCTCAAAACTTCTGCACCACCCTTACTGCACACTTAGCATGCCCTCACTGTGCTATTTACATACTTCTTCCTGTCACATAGCATAATCACAGGTGTGAATGCCCGGTCAAAAATGTAAATGTTTTTTGATCCCAGCAATTGGAAAATGCCCCTTTTGCGCAAGTCTAGATACAAAATAATAAAAAAAAAACCAAAAAAACAGTTTTCATAATAACAACGTTACCCTTGTGGCCTGCGGCATTGGTCTTCCAGTCAGGGGCATTTAAGTGTCTTTGGCGAGAAGTCCTAACGATGATATGCTGTACATCCCTCCAGGTTAAGAATGGACTGTAAGAGAAATATTTAGCAGAGATTAGGTAGAAATCCTAATCACACATACTGAAATAACCTTTCTTCAGCTTGTTACAACATTGGACCAATTTGCAATAAATGGCTGACGAGCCCTAATAGATAAAAAATTGGAAAGTTGCGAAATGGTCTGGAACATAGGAACAATTTGTACTGTACTTTGGCTACTCTTCGTCTCAGCATTGTATTAGCTATAGCTCCAGCTATCAGTTATTAAAACATTATGTTCCAATGACATTTTTGTGACATTCTGGTGCAAGTTTTGTATAAGTAGTTAGTAAGTTATTATCTTCCGCCAAGTCATATAAAGCATCTGTTCATTTGTCAGATCAAGACAGTGATTTATGTACGTTTGCAAATAAACCATTCCTAAATTCCTGATACGCGGTCATGCATAACTTGAAATATCTCCCATGCCAATGATTAACTATATTTTGATAGCTTCTTTAAAAAACAGGAAAAGCTAAAGATTTAACTTTAAAGAGATTAATAGACCACCACTATATCAGCCAATCCATGTCATTAATCCTAATTGAACTGCATTATTAATTCTTAGTACAACGTGTTTGGAAGAACTAAATAATTTCCACATGTAGATCTTATCCATTTTGAACTATCCAAACAAATGAATTGTGGCTAGAATTATGCACAACAAAACTGTTTGGTAATTGTACAAAACGTTGTTGTTTCACAAATGATTTACTATTTTCAAATGTTAGCTTCCTCTCAGGCCGTTATGTGGACATAAAAATTCTAATATGACATTTTGTGCAATGGATGCCTAGATTTACATCTCCATTAGGTCACCTAATAACGTTTTCTCCAAAATCATCCCTTTGCCACTTCAGTAATGGCTCATTTGAAAAATGACGTACTAATTATTGTTACTGCGTAAATGAATGATGCTTGACTGCTATCAAGGACCAGATTCACCACAATGAAGGATGAAGGCACAAAAACCATGTCTGGCTTAAGCCGGATTCAACTCTATGCAAGCGCATTTATTGCACAAGAATAAACAAAACTGACATATTTCATATTACCTATCCATTTAATGACATATTTGCACACACACACTTTATTTATCTCTTCACATGAGTATTCTTTGACCATGGAAGTGGATTCATGTACAAGGGAAAATAATGGTGGGGGAGGGTCTAGTTAGGGCAACAGCCGCTGTTTCTATTACCGGAACAAGACACATTTGGATTGTTATGTTCCAGTGTATGCTACACGCTATTCCTGTGCTCAGTCAGCCATGTTCTATTGACTAATTAGAACTCTATTAAATTTCATCATGTATGCTATGCTTCGGTAATTTATATTAGTAACATGTTCGTTTTGGTGTCTGCACACCTGTTTTAAAGTGTATTTTGCAATATTTTGAGTAGATTACACAATTAGTAATCTAATAATATTTTATGGTAAGGGGTTATTTCCTTAACTATGCTCTATATTTTGCTCTCTACTGAAAAACTAAATAACACCTATGAATAAATGTCCTATGTCCATACCGCTCCTGGGTCATTCCACACCAAATCAACACAATTTCAGAAAAAAAAATCTACCTTACACTCTATAGTTTTAATAAAATTTGGTATAATAACTGCTGTCATATATAAAGAGTAAAGAGAGTTGTGCATGGTCTTATATATAACACAGCAAAAAGCCAATATTTCCTAAAAACCAGTGTACATGTCAGTCTAAGAGTTTAGGGTTTTCTTTACACCCATGGCAGCATTTATTATACCGAATTTCATTACAATCTGCGGTGGTCAGTTTGTGTTGATTTGGTGTGGAATAACCTCCCCCTTTTATTAAGGATTGTTAATTGTTTTTGGTGAAGATGTCTCTCTTTCTGTAAATTACAATAGATCAACCACAGCGCCATCTTATCTTGTGCTGTAGGCG
>WWET01001149.1:123085-172369 GCA_011038615.1 Limnodynastes dumerilii
CTTTCAAGTGCCCCTCCTCACCACTGCACATTGGGAGATGTAGTTCTCTGCCAGCAGGGGAAGTATAAAAAGTGCATGTGTGGATCGGTCGCCATTGCTACATGTACACATATTTAAAATATACTAATTTTCATATAGATACAATATATTTTAGTAACAAGGTTTGCTTCAGAATCAAATTGCACAAGACATATTATGTTTGTGATTTTTTAAAGAAATATATTTATTGGGAATGGTTAGATTAGCCAATAACATCTTAGATCCTGCAATAATATCACTTTTGTCAGATAGTGTGCCTATTGCTGAATTCTTGCATTGATTTTTTATATTCGGAAAATTTAAACATAATGGATAGGAAGCTATTTATAACATTCACATTTTCCAACCTCTACAAAAACTATTAATCTTAATGTAGAACTGTAAGATATGCAGAGCAAGCCCTGACTCGTAATGATAGTACATCGACAGCAGTACTCAAGAATGCTGTTCAGCCAGAGGGAATAAAATTCTCTTCTCAGAGTTCATTTCTACAAACCAGATCCTTTCTGCATCGGAAAGGGTTGATAATAGACTAGAAGACCACTGAGGTGCTAGCTCCATGGTCACCAAATAAGTATAATAAAGACCACATGTACAGGTTGAACAAACACTAATAAATTGAGTGAAACAATTCCACAAACATGGACTACTTATATATCTTTACACATTATTTAATTTTGTAACACTAAACTGCTACTCAACATGCCTGACTTAAGATACCCCCTTGACAAAACAATTAACTAATTAGTAATAACAAGGTAGTTACCATGTGCACTGAAAAGTAAAAAGGATTGGGAAAAGACACAGAATGCTAAATATTTATTGTAGTTAAACATTAAAAAGACTGTTTGTTAACAATTACTCCTAAGAGCATCACATATCATTGCAAAGAATACCATGGTTGTATATATTTCCAGTAGGCCTGTGCTGTTGCTTTGACTGTTGGTGAAGGTCAAAATGTAACAAAGGACCTGCCATAGCAACAGGTGTCATAATGCATAATAGATGTTAGTTCCCTAGATATTTGTGACAAACGGCCTTGTTGTTCTGTCTTCATTTTCGACCATCAAAATATGCATAATTATAGTGATTATAACAGCGATGTACTAATTATTTTGGAACTATATTAAAAATTAAGGAGAATAGTTCATTTCAGGATACAATTTTGTTAACAGCCATTTAATAACAAATTGGGGGAAGGGGTGTTAAAAGACCCATCACAAGCCAGAATCTCTCAATTGTAGCTTACGATTGGTCCTCTATATGCTTTCAGCTGGGACTGTGAAAGAAATGCAGGCATCTAGGGGTAAAAAGCGGATTTCCAGGCTAAGCCAAGGCGGAACATAAGAAAAAAAAATTCCGGGGTCATATTTCAATATAAATAGAAAAATGATCATTTTAATTTCATCCCTTATTCCTAGCTGCATTGTACGCTTAAGTGCTTAACTGCGACTAAATATCAAACCGCTTCCTTATCATTTTCCCTTCAGCTAGTGTTCAGCTTACAGTGTACATGGCCAGTACTTACTTTGCTTCTAGTGCAAGTGCAATGATTCCAGCTGCCATTGGAGCTGATGCCGAAGTCCCGGTGTGACTATCTGTACAGCGCTGCCGCAGATCTGTGGTGATCTGAAAAATAATGACAACTTATTGGTTACAACGACAACCCATTAATTACATACGATAATTAGATTAACTTTACAGGGAGGGCATTCTCTAT
The DNA here is from genome assembly GCA_011038615.1 of Limnodynastes dumerilii. NCBI lineage: Eukaryota > Metazoa > Chordata > Amphibia > Anura > Limnodynastidae > Limnodynastes > Limnodynastes dumerilii. The sequence continues at coordinate 124,845 of WWET01001149.1, forward strand.
TATCAACATAGAGAGTAAAAGCAAACACGGGTGGAAATATTCACACTGACAAAACCAAGACGAACTGCGGCAAATGTAAGCTGCACAATTAGAGGTGACTCAACCCAGCTGTAATTTACAGTTTAACATTGAAGCTGTTCAGTATAGTGGGCCTGATTCAGAATTAAGAAGGTGCTTAAAATAAGAGAGGAAAGTTACTCCTGGGCTAAACCATGTTGATTGCAGGGGAGTCATATTTCATCTGTTGCAAACAGTATTAGAGTTGAGAGGTGATGTTTCCTATCCCAAGTCTAAATAACAGTGTGATAGTAAAGCTGGTCAGTATCTGTGTGCAGTAAGCAATTCAAAGATATATCCCTGCATGCAAAGAATACAATTAACTTGACTCCCCCTGCAATCAGCATGGTTTAGCCCAGGAGTGACATTCCTCTCTTATTCTGAATCAGGCCCATAGTCTGTTGGTGCCCCTTGGTTGTTATTATTGCTTAGATACTATGAAGATCAGCATTATATTTGTTTTAGCTATATTTGTTATACAGGCCAGTAGAGGCACATCACTCAGTAACTTCACATTTATAATCAATAAATCAATTCAAGAAATATATTTGCAAATGTTAGGCATTAGTTTTGTTAATCTAGTGTTTCTATGATGACTGATCAATAGCTAATAACATAGACCCTGATCCAGAGGCAGAGAGCAATCCTAAGGCACATGTCATGGTACTTCTGGATGGCTATCAAGCATGACACGTAGCCTTAGGGCACAAAGCAGACTAGCTGAATGCAGCTACGTGTCCATATGCAGGGTAGTTACACTGTAATGTGTAATGTAATCAATATTATAGTGAGTCCAATTCAATAGAAATGTAATGCCTTTAAAATGATAGAAATGAATAATAAAAAATAAAAAAATGACTTTTTCTTTAAAACACATATATTATATTACATTACATATTTGTCAACTACAACTACTTGAAATACAAACACACAGGGCAGAAATAGGTTGTGGCATGCTCTGATTTGTGACGCATCCTATTCTGGCAATGCAGTAGCAATAGCAAGGAATTTTTTTTACATCTCCAAAGATGACAGTGTGGACACTACGAGTAATCAGGATCCAACGGTAACAGGTAGTATATTCCCACTGCAGTCTGCCGAATGGAGAACACCACACTATTGGGAATGGGTACTTTGTCTAAATAGAGCCATTCACTATACTACTTGCTCCCAATTGCAAAATTAATTAACTGGACGATTTCTGCACTGATAGAGCTGCAATTCAGCTGTCGCCTGTATCTATGTAGAAAATCAGCCAATCAGTCCTCCTGGACTTAGAAAAGAGCTGCGGCTAGTGCGAATATAAAAGTCTGCTTTATCCGCGTCCACGTCCAGATCAAGATTGGGTTAACTGCTTTGGCCCACCATTACTGTGCATTAACTATGTGCCTCCTCATCTTCCTCCTACAACAGGACCTTCAGAATGCACCAGAGCTCGTGTTGTGGTCAGATCTGAATGGGGCACAGTTGTGTGCTCTTCAGCTCTGAGTATGTGCACTGGAAAATATGGAGTACACTCAATTCTGGATCAGGTCCATAATGTCGGATCATGAATTTTGCTGAGTTTCTGGGTGTTTTAGTTGGTTTCAAGTCAGTCACTTTTTCACTCTGCACATGCATGTCAATCATGTCAATCCATGGTTAGTAATCAGGATGCGCTATAACACATCAAGATTTAAGGGTAATGGGCCGGGTCCTGAACTAAGTCCGACAGGGGACTTACGCAAGTCTTTTGAGCAACCCCCCTGTCTAGGAACATCTGTGCATGTGCGCCAGATGTTCTGACAGCAATGTACTAACGTATGTAATGAAGTTATGTACGTCAGTACTTACGGTTAAGGGGCAGAACCTTCATTACCAATAGCTGTGTAGCCATGTAATTGAGGGGTTGGTGGCAAGGGGAAGCCCCATTATGGCCCGCTTAATGCGCACCCAGCTTGGTTGTAAAACACATAGGCTGTCTGAAGTTCAGAGTCTATAGGAATGGGCAAATTCCAGATTCATAAAGGCATGGATATGGATAGGTTCAATAACACCAAAATGGGAAGTATGGATATAGTCAATAGTCTCTTATCAGGCCATAGTAAAAATTTATCAACTTTACACAATAAATTTTACATTTTTTAATTGTAAACAGCACCCTATTAATACAGTGACATTTTAAAATTATAATGGTGCTTCAATAATACTTGTTTTTTGGGTGCAATAAAGACAGTTGGACCATTTGAAGTTCACTATACAGGAAGTGGGCTACCAAGCTTAGATTTCGAAGGAAGTTGAGTTTGGAGTTAAGTTTTGTTCAAGAACCACGATACTATTCAAGTTCCTGGAGCTGATCCGGAGTTTGAAAGTAGGAGCAAAACAGGTGCAAGCGTAGATCTGAGCAAAAACATGTTTTCATGTGTCGGGTGAAAATATTGTAATTATAAATTATTTTGCATATAGGAAATATACTTTGCACACAGAACACAATCGTTATGCTTAATCTGTACATTAGAGTTAAACTAAGAAACTTAATCTCGCAACTGTTATTTGGTTTCACAGTTTAAACCTGTTCCTCCGCACTGCAACGTGGATTTACTCCTAAACTCTGGATCAACCCCCCCATGTAAATAGGTAAGCCAGGTTTTTGTTATTATTCACTTGTTTATTGTTTGTGCTGCTCAGAAATAAACGGTCTCATTCTCTGCTCCAAGAAGCACATTTTCCCTTACAATTAACTTTAGGCCACAACCTATTTATTTCTTCAGCTATTATGCAATTTATGAGATAGTATATATTACATAAAAATATAACTGTTTCATAAACCAAGGGAGCAATGTTCTCCCATCGAGCAATATACTTGATTTAGATCCAGTAAATAATGTTGAAATGTTACTATATAGGCTTCTTGAGGATTAAATAGTTTATTTTAAACATTTCATTCTGGTACATTTAGCATTCCTGTCAATGCCAGAACATCTGTATTCAAATCACCGAAAGCTTAGTACAAATCCAATATTACTGTTTTCATAACATTTCTGTAGTTCATTTGGAACATACTTGTATTTTTCTTTAAGTAAACATTACTGTCACAACACCAGCTGCTGTCACATGGGGGCAGACTCTGTTTTCATGAAGTTGCATAACACTTTATTAGTGTTTTATATGTGTCTTTATACAAATCACCTGATGCAAATCTGGTAAAACCATGCCCATTTCAGATAATCATGTCCTCGCTGTGAATATGCAAACATAGAAATAAAGGAAACTAATAGCCACAAGATACATCCAGTCCACACAATTTTTTAAAACCATACTGACCCTAAACCCTATGCGACGCTCAATTCAAATTAATATTTAGGATATTCTTCTTTTTATCCAAAGCATTTTTAAAATGTTCCACTGTGTAACCTCATATGGGAGGCTATTCCACTTATTAAGTACCTTTCAGTGAAGTCATTTTTCCACCCAGTTTCTCTAAAAATACCACTCTTAGGGTGTGGGTCTTCACGTAGAGCGGCCCTATTTCTAAAGGGCCGTTTCCTCCCAGTCAGTTCTGGATTTAAAGAGGCAAAGAAATCAATCCTCGGTGCACCAAAGACAGAGCTCTGAATGGTTAGTATAAAACTAACCCCAACCATTACCCTAATCTTTACCCTAACCATCCCTTCCCTGCAGCCTAACTCTAAAACTCCCCTCCCAGCAGCCTGACCTTAATATTCCCTTTCCATAGCTGAACCCTAAGACTCCTCTGCCCGCAGCCTGAACCTAAGTCTCCCATCACTGCAGCCAAAAACTAGACTCCGCTACCCGCAGCCTGATCAAAACCCACTCCTTCCATGACCCTAACCTTCCCTTCCACAGAGCTGAACTCTAACCCTCCCTTCCCTAGAGCCTAACGCTAAAAGTCACCGGAGAGATTACTCACCTCTCTGAGGGGGTCTGTGGACAGGTTTGACGGATGGCGGGTTCCTGAAAACGAATGGTTAAGTATGCCGATCGCCATATTTACACATTCAAAAATATTTCTAAAATGTCTGTTTCTATATCTAAAACAGCCTTTTCATCTGTCTCTATATCTAAAACAGCCATTTCAGGCCGCTGACATATAACGCCACTCTCCAGTTTATATGGATATGTATGCCCTTGTGTTCTAATACAACACACCTTTTAAAAGTGCCCCTCTCTTGTACCTGGTTACACCTCCAAGCCAGGGCTGCCATCGGGGGGGGGACAGCCAGGCCTAGTGTCCCGGGCCCGGACCGAGAGGGGGCCCGGGATAGCACCTGGCCTCCTCTCTGTCCTGCCCAGGACACTAGTAAAAATCGCTGCATTACAAATCGGAAAGGTCCGCTGCGGCTCCCACAACCTCTTCGTGGGCTGGAGAGTTTAGTTGCTGGGTCGGCAGTCAGCGTTCCTCCCCCTCTGTCCCATCTATGAGTAGAAGTCGGCAATACCACTGCCTGCATGCGTGTGAGCACTGGTTGTACACAAATGCAGGATACCTGTATCATCAGTCGTCACAGTCTATAATGTATTTATGTCTTTCTGCAGATATGGAATCGGATCCACAACTAATTAAGTGTGCGGTCATATGACGCTTATGCAGTATAGAGACTTACCATTCGAACACATTTGATCTGTGCTGTGTTCCATTGCACAAGTATGTCTTGGCTAAGCCCTTACATACGATCCTGCATTCTGTACAATATCCTTCTGCATGCAGACACTTAAGATAGGATTCTGCATGTGAAAGGGCTGTTTGTGTGAAGGGAGAGCAGGGGATGTGCACTCCCCTCACATGTACAGAATATGGAGCCACTTATTACATATGCTAACCTACAATGTGGAGATGAGCACAAGTAATTCTAGCTCAATTCTGGATCTGACCCATGGACTTCAGAACTGAACATAATATTCCAGATGAGGCTGAACCAGTGAAAATATGTGGTCAAAGTTTTGGATGGAGGGGAACATTTTTTTATTTAAGCATACATTTTACACAACACTACCTTCATGCTAAGATTTCAGCTTTGTGAAATCACTGTAAAGTAGCAGTGATTCAAAGTTAAGGCAGTCTGAAAAGGGCTGATTTTAATTGCCAGCGTTTCACAATCCACCAGTAATATTCCCAGCAATGTCTTTGAATAAAGTACGCCACCAGCAGGAGCTTCAGCTGTCATCAGCATATAGATAAGACGAGTTTGGTACCAGTTGCAGTCCCCGGTTAGAAAGTTTAGTTTCCAAAATAGGGACATCCGAAAGTTCCTTTTCGGATGTCCCTATTTCGAATACCCCCCCAGTTTATAATTTTTCTTCAGAATGGGTGAGTATGCCGATCGACATACTCAACCATTCTGTTTCGGAAATGCCGCCACCGCTACCGCAGAACCCGCACCACGGGAAAGATGAGTAACTTCTCCAGGGTTAGGGTCAGGCTGCGGCTGCGGGGAAGGGAGGGTTAGGGTCAGGCTGCAGGAGATGGAGGATTAGGGTCAGGCTGCGGGGAAAGTAGAATTAGGGTCAGGCTGCGGGAGATGGTGGGTTAGGGTCAGGCTGCGGTGAAGGGAGGGTTAGGGTCAGTCTGCGGAGAAGGAGAGGGTTAGGGTTAGAATTAGGGGAAGGGTTGGGGTAGTTTTTTGCCTTACCTTTCAGAGCACCGCGTTCGGTGCTCCGTGGATCGAAACTGGCTGGGAGAAAACGACCCTATCAAAATAGGCCCGTTCTTTCCGGAGACCCACACCCGTTTGGTACACACTGGCTGTTTATTATCAGATCAATGAAAATGATTATACTCCTGATAAAGCTGGTGTTTATAGTGTGATATTCACTATAATCATCGGAAAAACCTCCAATGCATATTCAGCTTTACTAGAGAAAGTACTAAACACATTTGCTGCACAGTGAAAATACAACTCAGGACCGGATTCACGCTTAACTAACGACAGTTGAATTCCGCATGCAAGATGGCTGTCAGACTGGCACTGCGCTTGCCAGATGTTCCGTAAGGGTGCTGCCTCATGTTGCATTGCGTACAGTTAAAAAACTTAAAGGACAGCATAGAGAACACACTGCATCCCATCTAACTGACCTCTTGACATAGATGATGTATATCTGGTTATGCGGAATGTGTATGCACTATACGTCCTATCTAGAGTTGCTATCTGGATAGGACATTGGGAAGTGACACCCCCACTGCAGTATCTGACAGTTTCCTACGCATTTATATGGGTTTTTAGTGCTTGCATTTGCATCATTTAAAAAAATATTTAAATGCTTTTTTAATTAGGTTCAATAATGCCAAAGCATAGTAGTGGTATCCTGCTGCTATTCTGGCATTTTAAAATAAATTAATTAATTAGATTTTTTTTTAATGGAAAATTATTTTAATCATCATTTCATGATCATCTGTGTTTAAAAAAAAAAAAGTAATTTTCACATTGAAAACGACCTGCGCTTATTACTAACATCATCCTCTTTTTACTGAAGCACAGCCGCCTTTCACTGTTACTATGTCAGATGCTGCAGGACTGGAAGGTGAGTATAGGGGGGGAGGGAATCCGGTATAGGAGCCTTTTATCCAGTACAGACCATTAAAAAATGGGACTGCACAGGATAAATAGGTACAGCTGGAGGGTATGCAAACATGCACACACTATCATTCATAGACATGCACTGTGATAATAACACAACATATATCAAAAAGCACTAAGCACCTACAGCTTAGAATCAGGCCCTGCTGTTTAATCATAATTATTTTTTAAAAAGCCGTAGAATGACAATCAAAGAACCCACCAGCGAAGACATACCACTAAATTCTGCATTCTTCAATTGTTTATATTGATTTAGCGAGTACAAAATAAACCTCTGACAGAATTTTTTTTTTTAAGGATTTAGCATGTTCCAGTAAAACATCTGTAATTTGATTTATACTTTTCACTTGGCTACCAGAGAGCAAGTGGATAATACCTAGAGAAAGCTCCCTGACTGGAAAATCCATCAGAATACTTTCAAAGAGAAGTTGTTGACAGGAGTTGGGGTGTTTAAGCATAATTACCAGCGAGATCTAAAACAAGGCTTTCAGCTATAAAGCATTCACTTTCACAGAGGTCTTCCATCTATCTTAAGAAGGAAATAAGAAGGGCATAAGACCACCAACAGGCAGGAAAACTTCAATAGCTGACATGATGTTCCAAATTCAATAGCATGCTGGGACAGGCTCATTAATCACAACATGCTAGGAAGGATTGTTGGTATTAGGAAGTCAACATGTGCAGGGGAAGTAATATGCATTACGGCTTGTCAAACACTGATATTTACTTTCAATTCAAAAGTACAAATCCTACATACATACTAAAGTGATACTTTAAGCCTGGCCCTAGTAAAATGTAAACAAACCATATAAAAAGCTGTTGCTGCTCCGATATGTTACATTGCCTGATATAAACATGACCTTAAAATACCCTGAGATATTATTTGTTAAGAATTATTCATTTTATGCACCAGTTTTTCTTAGGTTAATGTAGGTGCTTTTTTTTCACCTTCATTTTGATAAAATTAAGGGACACAATTTGCCTATTATTAACATCATACAAGTAAGCGCATTTAAAATGTATGGAATGATTAACAAGCAATAGAGAAAATCATATTTTAACTCCTGATTGCAGTATATAAAGTTCAATAGGACTAAAGTGCAAAAACAGGGAGAAATAAACAAAATCTGCATTTAAGCCCTTACAACTGTTCACTTCATACTTGAGTTAAAGGCTTTTCAAGATTGATGGTCACAGTTTCTGGTTAGATTCCATATCACACCCCAGATGGAGATGAGCATAACTCAGAGAAAGATGAGCAGAATTATTTGCTTATGCCGTCCCACAAGCAGTGGATTAATAAAAGGTAGAAAACATTTTATAGTAACTGTTATAATAGTGATTTGTTAGTAGATTATTTTTGAAAAAGACCTTCATCAGAGCTCAAAGGCGAGTGAGCGATGTATAATATAGTAAATTAGTAGATTTTTCATCCATAGTGTATTTTATTCTGCATTATCCACAATTAATCATGTTCCTTAGACCAGGAAAATACTTTTTTCTCTACAGAGTATACATGAAAACCAATTCAGAATTTGGATTATCACCACATAATTCATTTGTTATTTATGATTTCATGACTTATATTTTTGCAGTATTTACAAAGAAATTTGTATTGTTGAGCCAAAGCTGGTCACACGTAATGCAATGTCCTCAGCCAATGGATCCGATAGCCTGGGACATCATTTAATGGCTACATACAAGCTGATGCTCTCCACACTCTCACACACCAATTGGAATGGTACAAATGTGAGTTCAGGAAATCAAAACGATCCGATGAACTTGTCAGTGCATTTTAACACCCTATTATCAGTTGAGTATGATTCAGACTGTAGATAATGGGTACTCAAACTTTTTGGGCGGAGCATGGAAGCAGGTCAAGTACCACCTCACATTTTCTTCCTATTCCATTCAGCCACCAAGTTATTTTATTTAAAAAATCTGCTATCTGGTATCACACCATGGTAAATACAATTGCTACCTCCTTACAACCTTGTCCAGTCCCTCAGAGTACCACTGGTTGAGAATCCCTGCTGTAGATTAAAAACAACATATATATGTTCAAAAATCCCACTACTCTTGCAATGTGTTATTAAAACATTATTTATTGATATAAATAACCATGTGACTTGGGAACAGACCTAAAGAGACATCTTTTAATAGAAATAATTGATTTTGATTAAAAACAAATGTCCTTATTATTGTGCTTGTCTTTGGAGGCATGGATAGTGTCTAAAATATCTTTATTGCTGTGACACAAATAATTATATAGGTTATGCTTGATCAGATTTACCTTCAGGAAAGAAATAAGCAAATACATTAAAACGAGACATACCACTTTTCGATCATACGATTCCCCACTGCTGTATGTTGTAGCTAATGTTGAGGCACATTCTTCCAGATACCATGGTTTCTTGCCACTCTCTGTTGTACTGCTAATTGAGATTGTGTAGATACTATTGGTATAGCCATCACAAGAACAATGATCTCGACTTCTACCTCCATTGCCTGATGCCCAGACAAAGATTGAGCCATATCCTCGCCTTCCCTGCAAAATAACAAAAAGCAAAGCCATTTACAAAACAATAGCATAAAAGTATACAAAAGAATAATAATTTTAAAAAAAAGTGAGTGAGTGAGTGAAATTATTATATAGTCGCTGCGAACTGCCCTTTTTCAGAGGCAAAGCAATCAATCCCCGGACCACCGAAGACAGTGCTCTGCATAGGAAGTCTAAATTTTACCCCAACACTTTTCCTAATCTTTACCCTAACCCTCCCCTTTCATGACCCTAACCTTCCCCTTCCAGTCCCCCAACAATAACCCTCCTCTCCCCACAGCCTAACCTAAGACCTCCCTTCCCATAGCCAAACCCTAAGACTCCCTTCCCGGCAGCATGACCCTAACCCTCCCCTTCTACTACACTAACCCTCCCTTCCCCAGGGCCCAGATTTTAAAGTCTCCGGAAAGCAGGGTCATAACTAGGGGTGTGCGATAGGGGGTGGCCGCCCAGAGCGCAAAACTTCAGGGAGGGCACTAGTTAGTTAGTAATGAATGTTAAATTGGTTTAAAATCCAGGATCAGGGGCATCATTTTTCCATTTGACTCCAGGAACTAAAATGTCTAGCTACGGCTCTGCTGGAAAGTGTTAATCACCTTTCCAGCGGCTTCCAATGCAACGGTCTGGTGGCTTGAGAAAAATAAATGGATAAATGTCGATTGACAAACTTACCCATTCTAAAAAGAGAAATCAAAAAAGGCTGTCTTTTCCAAATAGAGATAGCAGAAAATCAGTTTTCGTCTGCCTCTACTTCTAAAAGACAGCTTTCGCCACGGCGACTGCCACCGTCATGAAATAATCAAAATCTGTGTCATATTACATATCAAATGCAAAAACAAAGAATTATAGGGGCTAGATTTAGTAAGCAGCGGAAAAGAAATAGTGGAGATGCTGCCTTTATCAATTAATCAGATTGTAGCTGGCATTCTTTAGTATGAAATAGGAATGTAAAAAGCTAGAATCTCGTTTGTTGTTATGGGCAACATCTTGACTATTCCTTTTCCGCAGTGTAGTAAATCTAGCCCCAAAACTTTGAAAACGAAGTATGCTAAACATGACTCAAACATGACATAACTCAAATTTTCACATGTATTTTTTGAATTTATGTTATCAATATTTCACAACAGAATGGCCTTTGAAACAATAATTGTCAGGTATTCATAAAAAAAGCAAGTGATAATTCAGATGTGCATAAATATTGCAGATCTAAAATGATAGGGAAATTATTTAGTGAAAAGGGCACAACAACATCAGTAGACTTCATATGTGTAGTCTATAAATATTTAAGCAAACTGTTTTGATGCGGTCTCTCAGAATGGGCAAAAAAAATTATATATTTAAAAAAACACTATTAACTAAAAAAACACTCACAAAAACTATGATGCAAACACTGGTGAATTTAAAATGTACAAAAAGATATTTGCATGCAAATTAACTTCTTTTTCTTTAAAATTTACTATGAGTTTTGTTTATTTTTGCAGTTTGGTTATTTAATTAGTATACAGAATAATATAACTTGCATTTAAATGTAAATGGTTACTTCTGTTATTATATTTTCCTGTTTGCATTAGTTGATTTGACAACTATATTTTCACCACAGAATTCTAATTATTCATATCACTGTAACAGAATAGCAACATGCACAGAAAAAAATACCTATTTAACAGACAAGTAAATCATGCTTTAGTAAACAAAGCTGGTATTTCCAAAAGTAAAAGTAAATTATTTATGCTGTTAATTACCGAGCGCTAGACTATTTACATAATTATGTTCCCACTATATCTATCAAATCGACACAATGAACCTTATTAACAAAAGACAAATTGTACAGCCTAACATTTGAAATGATGATTATGGAGCATAAGACTTAATCTAAGTCTCAGTTTGTTATGCAGTTGCTTAAATGTTAAAATGTACACTGCTTCCAACCTACTCGTTTTACATGAATAAATGAGGAACACCATGATATTGAGAAGCCTGAGTTTTCACATCTGTAAGGATCACACACTAATTAATGAAATTACATTGGATCATTATTAGCATCTTGTATAAAAAAATAAAATAAAAAAAATTGTGTGTTCCCCATGCTAAAGGGACTTTTAGCATGGGGGACTGGAAGGAGCCATCAATTCCTGAGCTGGAAATCACCCTTCTCCATTTATTTCCAGTATTTATGTGAGATAGAAGACTTTTGGCTAGATTTACTAAACTGCAGAAAAATTGACATGTTGCCCATAACAAGCAATCAGCTTCTAGCTCTCACTTTCCTATTATACACTAGAGAATGCCAGCTATAATCTGATTGGTTGCTATGGGCAACATCTCCACTTTTCCCTTCTCACAGTTTAGTAAATCTTTATGTTTTAGCCTAGAGATTTAGAAATTCAGCCGTAATATGGAAACCCTTGGAGGCCTAACTTTTGTTCCACTGGCTATCTTGATGTGGCTCCATTCAACTTAAATGTACAGACTGAACCCTAAATAATTATTAACTCTTGTTTACATATTGTGTTCTTTTATGTTAATGTGTAACACTTTTGATAGGACCATTACTCCCCACCCCATTACTGTCTCCCCCACATGTTACTATATTACTCTCCCAGAAGCCCTTTTCTGTACACCCAAGTATTTTCATAACATTTGATTGATGTTAAAAACAAATAATAAATATATAATGCATGTTTTGATTAACACTGCTGCAAGAGGCGAAGTGCGTTTGAGAGGTGCGATTGGCACAAATGTAAACAATTTAGCCAGTGTTTCATGTAGAATACTACTTGACAGGACGTCAAGTATGACAGTCCATAGAAAATCCATTACTGTGTAAAAAAAGAGAAACTCCAGGATTAACTATATGTGCAATAACTAAGTGCAAGATAATACATGTGAACTACTATTTAACAGGTAGGTGTGACCAACACAAAAGTTGATGGAGTAGGTGTGGCTAATACAATGGAAAATGTTCAGAAAATCAATAACAGGAAGAGCTAATAAACTTCATTTAATACACAGCATTGTCAAAGTGTTTCATTTTTGTAATGAACTGTAAATTTGGTTTATGAATGATCACATTATGTAAGAGATACAACAGTTTGTCCTCATCACTCACTAAATATATTATTATTGAAATTTGGGTTGCACGGGCAATGTTTGGTCCATATACTGCAATAAATGTTAAGCTGACCAACTGCCATTGTCTTCCCTTTATGGTCAGTCCTACACTAACTATACAACTGAATACAATATGAGCTTTAACCTGTTTTGCAACAGGATTGGGCCTTAAGGCAATTGCTTTCCTATTAAAAGTAACTGTATTAGACAACTAATCACATGAGAATTTGCATCCTAGTAACCTTCACACATTATAGACCATATCCTTGAACCATGACTGGGAGGACAGTTCTTCCCTCTGGGAATTCGGATGCTGAAAAGAAAGGCCTGGAAGCTTATGGTTTCCATAGATTCAATGAAACGAGACATAGTGATCAATGAGTGTTAATGAGAAGGAACGTCATGTGACCACCCACTGATGGTGTGCAGGTAGGTCATGTGTTCATCCACTGATGGTGAACAGATATGTGATGTGACACATTGTGATGGTGAACAGCTAAGTTATTTTGACCATCAGTAACATCAAAATATCACACAGCCTTACAGAAGGGATGACTGGATAGTGTTACGCTCGTTTGGTTAATGGCTGAGCTGGAAGTAACTTGTGAACTAGAATTCTGCTACTTTTAGATATATTAAAAAAAAAACTTGTCATTTTTTCTTTACCTTCCTCTGGCCACATTTTCTCCTACCCCTATGGAATATAAAGGATAATGCCTGTCAGCTCCGCTGCATAGGGGAATGATTTCCTCTCTTTACAGTCTTCTAATAGATGCTCAGTTAGGCTTTCAAGATGAACAAAAAAGTCTGGGAATGTAAATTGGGCCTTGCTCTGGCAACAATGACCCTGGGAAGGGATTACATATGCCTCAATTTGTACAAAAATCAAAGAGAATGCCTATAAATTATATTGATGGTAACTCACCCCTGACTGTCTAGCAAATATGTTCCCCTCAGCGTCTCCAAGGTGCTGGTGCCAATGCAGCCAGGTGGGGACACTTCTGCATACTTTGTGGATTTGCCCAAAATTCGCCTTTTTTTGGGCAGTAAATACCCTCTTGATGACTCTCATTCCTGACCCAGTCACCAAGAACCCTTGGATTTTTCTCTTTCACTACTCAATCCTAGATGTTCTCGCAAGCTGGCCACTCAAGATCTGACCTCGTTCCTAACCTCCTTGATCTTTTATATGTGGTATGTTGCAGTTATGAAAAAACAGACTGCCTTCCGCCGGGGCAAGGAGGAGGCTTACTTTAAGATTTGGTACCTTGGCTTAGCCTTCAATCGCCTCTAAACAGTATGCTACATTCCTCCTGATATGTTTTGTATGTCCTTGACCCCTTCCCACCTTTTCCCCTATGACTTGTGGCTCACTCCTCCTCCCTCTCGACTCCCTCCCTTTTCTTTTCTTCTTTATTTTTCTTATTATTACTGATGTACTGTTCTACTAATTTATATCTGCTATGACGTGTCTAAGTACATACTTTGTTTCAAAGGGCATTATGGTCTGTAATACTTGCAGTGTATCAATGCATATACTATCGAATCCTGTAGTTATTTATTTTTTGTTAAAGTAAAAAAAAATGGAACATACTATAAAAATTTTTGGGATGCTGCAAAGAAGCCGATGACAGTATTTATCCATATATTATATCTTTCTCAATCTATATAAGAACATGAGCTTTTATTTTTTCTACCACCATTAACCAGGCATCCATCAAATTAATTGCTTTTTGGGGAATTAATGCAGACCTTGGTACACATGACATAGGACCGTGTTCACAGATCCGGGTGAGTTAGGTGCGGACTCGTCCTGACCCTATCCCGCCCCCTGTTTTTAGGTACCTTATGGCACTTATGAGTACAATAGGGCTACCTTACCTCTCCATGAAATGTCCACTCAGACACTGGGCCTGATCCAGAAGCTTTTTTACGCTCGGCGTAGTAGTAAAAATGCTGTGTTCCATGTTGTGCGCATGCGCAAGGAAGATGTTACGACCAGAAACTCAGAACATGCTTACGAGCATGGGGCATGCCAGACATACGACACCCGTAATTACCCTTCGGAGGCGGGTTGTGACATTTAAATAGTACAGTATGGGTGTGCTAAGCATCGTAACTACGCATGCATGCTACGGACACCCGCGGTTACGCTCAGAAAAGTTAGGGTAAGGTTTGGTTGGCGTAAGACGGCATAAATAAGGATGACCGAGGGGAGTGTCTAGGGGTGTGCTTCATAGGTACGATGGCGTAAATACGCTACACACGAGGGTGTAAGGTCTGGATCAGGCCCATTGCCTCTCCCCACCCTCCCCGGCAAATCTAAATCCCTCCCACTTCTAGCTAATAACACCTCAAGATGGCATTACGCTGCCTCTTTCTACTTAAAATAGTCTGTTCGGTCTATAAAGACCGCACGGAAGCAATCTACGCACCTAACAGGTAAGAAGATTTTGTAAATGACCTACTACTTAGGATCTGCACCTTAGAAATGTCTGCTTCTTAGGTGTGAATACGGTCCATATATGCTAAGTTCTCTATTAAGTCACTTTATGTTGGTGTTCCTCCAACATTTCACGGGTGAGGTGTGTTTTTGACACCCAGGGGTGTGTCAGCTAGAGGAGACATTTCTTGCCCCACCTCTGGTGCTTGTCTTTTTCTACCTTCTTTGCTTTAAAAACTCCAGCTTTGAGCACCTACACTAAATCCTACACCTACACTAAATCACTGTGCGGTGAAGGGAGTCATTCTGAGTGCAGTACCCAGCAATTTTCTTACTCTGACAAGCTAGAGTCTATAGCCATAAAAAATAATAATAATAATAACATTGTTCATCGCTATATTTTCTTTGATGGACAAATTGGTCACAAGACATTAGGATGGTTGCTGGCTCCCCACCAACTGTGCCATTCCGGATACAAGTCTAGGAGCCATGTTTGATGGTACAAACCGTTAAATTAAATAAAAAATAAAAAAAGTACTGTATTGGCCAACAAGGCACAGTTCTCTATTTTGGTCTTCTTGTATTTTGTAGATGAAATTGTAAACTTTAATGCTAGTTTTAATCCCACAAAGTTGCACTGGTTGTTGAGCAAAATGTGACATATACTTTTTAGCAGAATACCTTGGAGACCATCAAAACTATTGACCTCAAAATAATAGAGTTTATTAATGAGTTTCTGAAGATTTGTACAGACATTGCATTGTTTATATTGATCTATTGTTTGGTCATTCAGTCATGAGTATGCTGTTTTACATAAGCTAATATTAATCTTAGTTCTAAATTCAATTCTTAAACTGTAACCTTTCATAGAGTCCAAGATTTATTCACAGACAAACCTATTAGAAGCTTATGTGTCTTGACAGACCATTGATATTGGTTATTTCACTATATGCATTTAACAAATCATAAAATTATAAACAATTCTCAAACAGGGTTATTTGCTTCAAAGGGAATGTAAACAAAGGAATGACCAAAGCAGAGTATGTGAGGTGTTTTTGATCTAGAGTAATTAGGGCTAGTACCTATTTGCCTTTGTAGTCAAATGCAAACACAAATACTAGCGATTATAATAGAATAATAAAGTGGCTCCCTAACAGAGCATATTTTTTCGATTTTCTTGCTGGAGCACAGGTGTGCTCAATACCGACTGATTAAAAGATCCACAGTTGGTATATATGCATTGCTCAGTAGGGTAAACATGCAATGTTGGGGAGCCCTGAGGACAGAGGACTATATTCATAGACAAGAGAGAGTTAGGTGCATGCCAAGCCACACCTAACTCTCCTGTCCAGCCCGCTAGACCCATCCCCCAGTTTTAGGAGCCTAGTTTTAGGAGCCATAAGCTACCTTAACTTACCGTGCGTATTTTCCTTCTTAAAAAGGAAAATAATCACAGAGAATGACTCCCCACATCCTCCCTGGCTAATCTCCATCCCTCCCCCACCCACTTCTACCTAAACACACCCTGAGGCAGCACTGGCATGCCTCCTTCCTCCTAACCTACCACGTGCTGTCTTTAAAGACGGCGTGTACTCAATCTACTTACCTAAAGACCGCACGTGCTCAATCTATGTACCTAAGTGGTATGTAGATTGCGTAAATGAACTACTATGCATGCATAGTAGGTCATTTGCTAATTATCCGCACTTAAGAATCCGAAGCTTCTTAAGTGGGAATCCGGTCCAGAGTTTGGAATCCACTGGACTAATGTAATTAGTTTAGACAGTGCTTGTATAGGGTGAAGCAAGACGTAACCTTTGCTCTGGATTTCTATCTAGCAGATAAAGGCAGTGGTAAATCCTTTAAGTTATTTACACTATAAGATCATTATTTTTTACTGACATCTCTAATTACAGAACCTGATTTCAGCAAGTGAATATATATCACTCAAAAAAGGTGTACATATATTAACCTGATTTCTAGGGTCATTCAATACAACTTAATATTTGCTTGTTAACTTAATAATAATACTAACAAATAGTGTAACTAAAAACATGTCAAAAGTCAAAATCATTTTTTTTTTTGCATACTGAAAATCTAAAACAAAAAAGCATAAAAAAAATAAAAAAAATCATATAAACAGATAATATAAAGAATAAATTCAGTTAAAAGTAACAGCCCCAGTTTTATCATATGTAGAGGGGTATATGCTGTTGAATTAAATTCACGTCAATGTTTAATGTCTAAATGTTTAGATATGACTGTAGCAATTCATCAAGCTTTTGTTTCTGTTAGTATTATGGGGAACAGATTGATCAAAGGCAATCTATATGATTTATTGTGGTAATAAGAACAGGATTCCTAATTCAGTACAGGTGGCAGTTTCTAAAACAAAAAAAAAAAGCAGTGAAATATAAACTATGCTAGTCACAGCTAATCTGCACTAAACCCGTGCTTTCTTTCAAAATAAGCCAGAGGTCCAAAGAGTAAGACTAATAGTATATTTCCTCTTCCATCCATCACAAACAACAAATGCCATAGTTTACAGAGACCAGCCAGAAGGCTGCTAATTTGAGTCAAGTAATATTATTAGTATTGTTATAATATTAAGCAGGTCTCTTGTAATGTCAACATGCAATTCATTGCAAATCATGCATTATGTATAATTCCAAAGTAATGCAAGAGAGAGAAACATTACCGGTTGCAATCTCCAGAAGGAAAATGTGAATTGCGAAAAAGGGACATCGAAAAATTCCTATTCGGATGTCCCTTTTTCGAATACTTACCAATTTAGACTTTTTTTTTAAGAATGGGTGAGTATGCCGTTCGGCATACTTCCCCCGTTCATTTTTGCAATTCCTGATATCCCTCCGCCGCTGCTATCGCTGGACCAAGGGACAGGTGAGTAAACTATCTATGCGGGGTAGGGAGGGTTAGAGTCAGGCTGCAGGTGAGGGAGGGTTAGGGTCAGGCTGCGTGAGATGGAGGGTTAGGGTCAGGCTGCAAGTAAGGGAGGGTAAGGGTCAGGCTTCCAGGAAAGGAGGGTTAAGGTTAGGGTAGTGAGAGGGGAGGGTTAGGGTTAGGGAAAGGAGTGGGGGACTATTTTTACTTACCATTTTGGAGCACAGAACTTTCGGTGCTCTGTGGATCGATTGCTATGCCTCTTTGAGGTATATGCCAGCGAGTTTGCAACTGGCTGGGAGAAAAAGGCCGTTTCGAAAATCGTCCGTTCTGACCGGAGCCCCACACCCAAACATTACATATGTCCCCTTTCCATAACTGTTAAGTTAGACCCCAAGTTGGACTGGTCAATTCATTTGGACATGATATAAATATCATGACATCTAAATAAAGGAACTGGGGTTGGTGTTCTGACTAATCCTGCTGCAGTAGCATAGTATCTGCAAAGCAAGTGAGGAGAGTTTGGAGGAACACACCAGACTTGAAAGAAAGTTTCTGCGATAATGTTCCATTTATGAATTCCAACCAATTCTACCAATTTTCTTTCCCAAAATTGCAAAGATGTCTTTAATTCATACTAGAATGATTGCATACAATTGGAGTGGCATATAAGGCTTCTACCAAATGTGCTAACAATTTTTTCATTTGTATGACACTAGAGACCAGATTTACTAAGCTGCGGGCTTAAAAAAGTGGAGATATTGCCCATAGCAACCAATCAGATTCTAGCTGACATTCTTTAGTGTGTAATAGGAAAGTGAGAGCTAAAATCTGATTGGTTGCTATGGGCAACATCTCCACTTTCCCAAACCTGCAGCTTAGTAAATCTGGCCCTAAGAGTTTAATGTCATTAAACATGAGGCTGGATCCAGAAGTCTGCTGCCACTGCAAACATAACACATCTGCAGTGGCAGCGGTCTTCTGATAGTCAGATGCTGAGTTCTGCACATGTGAGGGTAGAACACTCCCCTCACACGTGTGGCACTTCCCTACCCAGGACCATACATTAAGGAACAGCAGAGGATTAATGGCACCCAGAGCAAGTGAATGCTACAGCGCCCTCCAACCCCATCCTCCTGTACTGTAGTGAGCCAGTGATAGGAGTGAGCATGTTTCCTGACATTTGCTGGCTAAAAGGAAGTGTTGTTTTTACTTAAATGAACATTGATTGTTGGGTTCTTCTCTTTGTGCCTTACGTTGATTCTTACTGCATTGAAAGTGTGTGGAGAAAATCATTACATCGCTTCTTCCCCATTACATGCTGAATTTCCCTTCCTTTGTTACACATTACACACACAGTCTTTCCCTCCTAATGACATACCTGCTTCTTGTGCCTCATATCCAATACACTTCCCTCTCCCTGTGCCTCCTTCTTATACTTAGTCCACTCTGCCTCCCTTACATTTACACATCTCGCTCCCTGTCCCCTTTACATTACACATTGCTCTCCCCACCCTCCATTACATATCTCCCCTTCTTGTCTTCCTTACATTACACACCTGTGGACATGGCACACTCAATTAAGCATGTGTGGTATATTATGGGTCTGTGAATGACATATACTATATTATATAGTGTGCCATTCCCAAATCCATAATATACCCCACATATATTATATTATGTGTCATTCCCAGACCCATTATATTCCCCATTTGTACATTATATAGTGTGCCATTCCAGAGCCCTAAAATGATCCCACATGTAATACTAGTATATCAGTGACCTGGAGATGGCACTTGGCTGTGCTCTGTGGCGCCCCTTTGGTCTGCTAGTGCCCAGAGCATCAAAGATAAGGACTAAGTGCCTCATGCAGACTTAGGGTCATTTTACGTATGCAAGTGAACCTAAGTTATGCACTACTAAGGATAATGCGCTCCCCCTGGCACTCCCATCTCAAGTACGTAATTTAGCTGACTTACATGTTCAGAACCCTACCTTAACTTTTCACTGCGTGTTTCTGGTCATATGTATTGCCTTGGCATGCGTAAGTGCTTAACCCAGACCATACTGTCCAATACCAATTTAAATGCCTCCCTCCTCCCACAATGTGTATAATCGGCTTGCGTAGGGATGTCGCGCCCTATCATACAGAGTTAAGTACAAGATACGCAAGATCAGTTATGATGCGTAACACATGCATAGTGTGTTTCCACAGCTAGATTTACACATGCAGTAAGCATAAATTAGCTGTCGTTACAGAGTCTGGATCAGGCCCTTAACCCTTACTGTATGATTACCATACCTCCTCCCACCCATCATGCGAATACACTTGTAGGCAGACTGCAGAAAGTGGCCACATTGCCTAATTCTGGATCCGGCCTATGTTTATCAAAATTAGTACAACCAAACTAGAAAATCCTTAAGCAAGGCAGAGATCAGGGGTTAACAAATGATTTGTGCTAGCTGCTTTACAGTAATAATATTTATATTCATATTACCATTTGCACAATTTTTATTTGGATGAGTTGGAATACCTTTACATATGTAATTTTATATTAGGTATAATCCAAGAAAATAAAATATTTAAATGAATGTGTTATCAATGTCTTTAATTTGGCGACATTTAAAAGAATCAATGTGCTTTTATATTGAATAAATACAAATTGTAGGCTGAGAAAATATTTTGGTGTAGTAGAAAAATATCAAATGCTTCTAATGTGTTCAAGAGAAGATGAATGAAGCAACAGGAACAGAATTTTAAGTAGACCACAAAATAGCTAAACGTTGGTTGGACTGTCAGAGATATAGTAAGTCTGCTTCTAACAGTTTAAGTAAAGATTCTCTAGAGTATGCTTATTTATTTTGTTTACCACCCATTGCTTGGTTTTCAAGATGTTTTAAGCATCTTAAAGTTAGAGGTTTACCGGCAAAAGAGCAAGGCACAGTATCATTTCATATTTTTGAATGGAAATAATAAAGTTTGTTCCCATTTAAATTAATACCGTGATAAGGATAGCTGTTATAAAGCTTCTAAACTGAATGGTCACAGCATTAAATTGGCTTCCCTGCTCCACTAAGAGAGTCGGATTTACGAAATACAGGCAGCCGTTAGCTAATTTTCGGCTTTCTGTATGTAAAAAATCTGCCCCATTAGAAGTTGTTGTTTTTTTAAATGAGTAAGTATGCTGAATTTATTTTACGGTACCTTACCCATTTACTGCCTTTCTAAAACGCACCCCGGAACACCTGACAGAACAACTGCCACAGACTCTCCTCACTGCACGAGGTTAGTGGAGAGGAGTCTTAGGGCCTGATTTACAAAGGGGTGAGTTAACTATCAAGAGCCTCAAGAAGGGGGCGTGGTCTGGCTCTTGCTGTGGTCGGACGTGCTGCAGCTCGGCTCCGTCGGGTCTGGGGTTAAAAACGCCTGGATTAAAGCCTCCCCTGGCTATACTAGGGGCTGGACACTCCGCAGGATACCCCTGGGACCTGCCACCGCTGACCGTCCGACGGGCTAACGGGGAACAGCACGGTTTTGGACCTCGGCAGAGTGCGGCCTAACCACTCGGTGGCCGTGTGCTGGGTCCTTTCTCCTGCCACCATCGCAATTGACTGACAGCCTGGGAACCTCACAGTCAGACACCAGGTACTTTGCTCCCACTGGACAGTCGTTGCGCTGTACCTATACCCCCGCTGTCCTCCGTTGCTGTGCTCCTGCGGGCCCCTTCTCCCTCCAGATGGCAGAGTGCAGCCTGTTGGTGTGGTGTGCTGTGGCCAGATTCTGCATCCCTGCTTCTGCCTCCGTTGGTGACGGGACTCCAGCTGTTCCCTGCCTGCCTCTCTTGCCTGCACTATCCAGTATAGACTCAGCTTCCCTTAATGCAGCAACGGCACACAGACCAGCCTGGGGCCGTCAATCCAGCACTGCTGCCCAAGTTTCTGCCTTCCTGGTCTCCTCTCTTACCTGCTCCCATAAAGGGTCCTGCAGAGGGCTTTCTCCTTTGGTGGTTCCCTGGGGATTACAAGCTATACCCCTGAGTCCTGGAGGGTCCTGTCTAAACTCCCTCTTCCCCCACTAATACCCAGCACTGTATGTCTCAGTGCTTCTCATTTCTAAGTATCCAGTAGAACCTTGCATAGCTCTCCTCCTCCACCTGCAGCTCACTCCAAGCGGGCCATGAGTGGGGATTAGGAACATGCACGGACCCCCGCCAACCTTAGCCCGGTAGCTCTAGTGTTTCACGCTAAACCACTCACCTCGCGACTACCCTCTGCTTAGCTGAAGTTTATTTGTTGCAGCCACCCACGATGGCTCCAAAACGACAAAAGCCTCCAAAAACCCCCAAACAGATCCGTTTCTCTCCCAAATCAACACAGGACAGAGAGCCAGAATCTCATTGTTACGGCACCACCGGGATTACCTGGACAAGTACCGGGGTGGCCGTAGAGAGGAGACAGGGAAGCCGGGTACTCACCAGTTAGTAGAGCCTGAAGTCGGCCCGAGTGTTCGCTAGGGCCCCTGAAGGTGGGGATAGTCTGGAGCAGGTAGGTATCCGTCAGGTTACACCCTTTAGAGTAGGCCCGGGAAGAGTTAAACGGGGTAGCGGGAAATGGATGAGACAAAGAGGGAACTAGCAAAAGTGGAACCAGAAGAGACTGGACCGTGACTAACAACAGAGAACAAATAACAAGACGCCGACTTGAGGGAGAGACAGAGACTAACAGGACAAACGGACTCACAGGGGCTTACTCACACACAAACACACAGCACTCACGCAGCTACCCCAAAGGGCACAGAAACAGGCACTCAGGGAAGGAGAGGATAACAACAATGGAGTATAACACTGAGGGTGAGAGGAGGAGATGTATACGTTAGGTAAGTAGGCAAGGTTCAGGGCAAGGACAACGGAAGACACTCAGTAATCAAAGAGAGAATCAACAAGAGCAAGAGGAGCAGAGAGAATAGGCAGGCACAGATACTGGGGATCAGATTCTATAACCAGTGCTGGCTGGGAGAACAGAGAGAGATTAAATAGGGGCTGCTAGCCTCTGATAGGTTAGCAGCCGACGCGCTGGAGGAGGAAGAGACTATGCGCCGGGAATCAGTCTCAAAACAGCTGACGGGACGCGCGCCTGGAGGGGATGATGACGTCACCTCCACGTGGCTTTGTTTACATGCTGCGAAGCAGCATGTCGGCGGTGGAGAGGAGCAACTGAGCAGGGCAGTGGACGGGACGTGTGGAGAGGAGAGGGGTAAGCAGAGAGTCCCGATCGTAACAGTACCCCCCCCTTGACGAGGGGTTAAGATACCCCTAGGGGCCGGCTTGTTTGGAAATCTGGAATGGAATTCCCTGACCAATCTGTCGGCACGGAAGTGAGTGCGGCCAGATAGGGCAAGTCAATGCAGGTCTAACTTTAGGTCCGGCCGCTGTTTGCAAGGGGAGTGACTGTTTATTCAGTGGGATGTAACCTGCTCCGACCTGCCACTTAGATGCGTATATTTGCGATCCCATCACCGACGGATCTCTGAATCAGGCCTTAAGAGAGGAAAGTTACACCTGGGCAAAACCATGTTGATTTCAGGGGGAGTCAAGTTCATTGTGTACTTTGCAAGCAGGGATATATCTTTGAAATGCTTACTGCACACAGATACTGACCAGCATTACTATCACACTGTTATTTACATTTGGGATAGGAAACATCACCTCTCATCTCTAATACAGTTTGCAACAGATGATATATGACTCCCCTGCAATCAACATGGTTTAGCCCAGGAGTAACTAAGTTCGAGCACTTAACTAGGTCTCGATCCAGCCCGATGTCATCAAACCCCACCCATCCTTAAAAACACTTGGGGATGAGGCAATGATTTACATTAAATCACTGCCTTAAGCAGAGATCCGGGAGTTTTTCTGGCTCTTTCCGGGATTTATTATTCATTTATAAATGAATTTATAAAACGAGTCCCAGCATACTTTAACTGCACACATAGCTGAGACCAGGCAAAGCATTCTGGGACTCATAGTTTCACAACATCTGGAGAGCCACAGGTTAGCCTGGCCTGTTCTAGTGTTATGACAATAGTCAAGGATTAAGTATTGGTGAGGGGGCAGAGTTATACATGCAGTAGTAGGTAGGGGGGAGCGTGTCAGGCAGTGACCAGAGTATGGCATAGGTAAATGGACACAGAAAATGTCCCTTCATCATGGGCTGGGGTTGCTTGGGGAGCCGTCCAAGTGAGTGGGCTAAGGGGTGATTAATGTTTATGGCCTAGAGTTTAACTCATGGCCCCATACTTTGGCTGGTTGTGGCTTGCTCATAACATCTATTTACCACCATTATGAAATGAGCCACCAAACATATCACCTATTTTATGTCAAAATTTAAGTCTCATGGGGCTAGATTTACTAAGCTGCCGGTTTGGGAAAGTGGAGATGTTGCCTATAGCAACCAAGCGGATTCTAACTGTCACTTTCTTTTTACATAATAGAGAATGTCAGCTAAAATCTGATTGGTTGCTATGGGCAACATGTCTACTTTTCCAAACCCGCAGCTTAGTAAATCTGGCCCCTTGTCTTATCCTATAAGGAGTTTAAAGGTACCTTGGATGGATCTTTGAGCGCTAGGTTTTTCAGGGCCATCACGGCAGCTGCCTGTATTTGTAACGGGAGATGGGAAGCCATTGAGGAAAAGTGGGGGAGGAATTTCTGAATGTATTTTATGCTGGCCGATTGTCCTGCATTTCCAAGGGCCTTCAGTGCTAGAATAATGTCCTCATTATGCATCACGCTGGCGGCTTCTGTGAGGAGGTCATGAAGAGGCTAAAAAAAAAGATTACAAAGTAAACACTGGTTTCAAACATGAAATTTGCTGTGCTGAGAGGTGGAACCCGCTGTATCCAGACTTCCTCGGTAGCAAGGGAAGGCCCCCACCTTAACTTATAAGTTAGCAGACCCCCTGCCTTAACACTTCTGCACTGTCCTGAGTTTTGGATAATATGAAGGTCACTTAGCCATGTGTTCGCTGTACTCTTTGCATATCCCACCCATGTAGCCAGGGGATGCAACCAGGAGTTTTGGGGCCCGGTACATGGGTGACGTCACAGAGGGGCGGCACGCCACGGATCTACATCTATGATTCCCAAATCCTTCCCTGTGCATCAGCCCGCTGTTGTGCACCCTGCTACAGCTCTTCAGCGTCAAGTATTGGTGGTAGGATATTGCCAGGATCTGCTGATAAAGAGATGAGGTCCCGGCTGTCCTCCCTGATGGCAACCTCGCAGGTAGTGTACAAGCTCTTCTCACACTGCCTGATCTCACCATCAGTAAAGCTCCTACTATCTCCCTGTACGGAACTGTATGCAGATCCATGCTGGGAATGCTTTGTGTGTGTGTATGTGTGCAAAATGCAAACGTTTTCCTATCCTAGTCATCAGTAAGTCTGGATCTGGTCCAAAGTCCTTAAAACTTTGGTACTGTTTTACCGGTTGTTGACACCTTTTGCTACTTTTACACTCAACGAGCGCTATTTTGTCCCACAACAATTTACTCTTCCTTATTATTAATTTTATTAGAGGTATGGACCCTCTAAGATGCGTCTGGTGAGCACAGTAAGGATTTTGCCATGTGATTGCACTGTTGACAAGATATTGGGCCGTATTCTGAGATTCGTTTGTTAAAAGTGCGCAAATATACGCACGTCCGTTGCATGGCAACACTCATGACACTTCCCTCACACGGACGGGTTGACGGTGACTTACGAGTGCCTTGAGCACCCTTATCTTTAAGTGTGCATTTCCGTGCGTACAGTGCCTCTGTACGCACATATCTAACTAACCGCGCCCTCACCGCACCCTCAAATGGTCATTTAAATGCCTCCCCCCACCCACTTACACGTATCTTTCTCCGGACGGATTATAAACACGCCCCTCCGTACGGATCTTTCCACGTGCGATTCACAAGTCTGTCCCTAATGGATTTTCGTATGTAAATTCAATGTAGATTGCGTAAATTTAGTCACTACGCATGTGCAGCTCATCGGATCTAGTCTTAGATGCTAGAGGCCCCCTGACGCCATTAACAGTATAAAAGGGGACCTCTAGTGTCCGATTGCTCATTACCATCGGCGCCGCTGAACTGGAAGGAGGATATTGTTCTGGCAACAGGATGAAGACCGAACAGATGAACTAGTAGTTCTATCAGCGCATGCATGCTAAGGGTTACAAGCATGAAGCGCTTGCCATTTTTACAGAGAAAAACACGTCAATTATATCAACGTGTTTTTCAGCTAAAGTGGGTGTCTCTTTCAATGAAAGCGCCACACACAGAAGGCGTTTTTTATTGGCGCTTTCAGGGCGAACTAAAGGCGATTTGGAAAAATCCAGCGACCCCTATGTTTTACAAGGCAAACAGCTGGACGATTTTTGTCCAGCGATGTTTGCTGTTTCGATTTTGCTAAAACCTCAAGTCCCGGGACTTTGCCTTAGTGAATGCGGCGATTTTAGCAAAATCAACCTTAGTAAATATACCCCACAAAGAGGACGTCTGGATTCGCTCATTTTTTATTGGCTCCGTTTTACCAGTTTCTGATGCCTTTTGCTTCTTTTACATTCACCGGGCATTATTTTGTCCCACAACAATTTACTCTTTCTTTTCATTGTCCACATCGCCGTTTGCATAAACATAGGTGCAATTAAATCACAATTAGCAATACTGACTTTTGTGCCTCAAAATATGTGCAGAATAAGTCTTACATTTCGATAAACTCGCATTGTTCCATAGACGTGCCTTGCCGTTCAGTGTTATTTTATCTGTCCCCTGGGAGAAGCCAATTTGAATGTAGAAATACTACCTTTGAAGTCACCCGAAATATATGACATAGCATAAATGAAGTAATATATATTTTTGCTGATAGTGAATTAAAGCTGACATTCTCATTTACAAAGCCATTATGCTGCCTAATCATATATCACTTTCTTTTGTAAATGTATTAGCTTCAATAAGACATGATATGATTATCCCGGGGTGGGAATCAAATCTCCGCTTGGCTTCCTTGTGGAACAAACTCACAGCTTCCAGAGATATACTTCATTCATTTACTTAAAGATAAGGCTCAGCAATTGAAAAGACAGGTTCTTCTAGATTTACATATTAAAACATCATTTTCTTTTCACTGTTATGCCAAGTGAACTGACAAATATTATTGATACCAAGCAGTGAATAAAATGAGTATAGATTTATTTCTTTCCGTTTATGTTTAATGCGTTCAGTATGCAGAGGTACAAAGGCTAATATGGTTAAGATGCTAAATAATAAAAATGAGCTTACTGGAGCTGGACACACATTAGGCCAATTATTGCTCCTAGCAGGAGGTGGTGAATAAGCTGGACGATTTTCTATTATGGAAAGATTCCTGTACTGCTGCCACTCGCCTCTGCTGCTGGGACCAATAATCCCAGTTGATGAGGGAGGGTCTGCTGAGATTGACAGGAGACCCTTGCAGCTAATTGGCCGCATGGGCCTCCTATCAATCTCGGCAGGTGACCCGTGCAATTGGCTGACTGTCAGAGAAACTTCGGTCAATGGGTGGCAACTCCAACTCTTGGCAGGAGTTTACCCGTCTGTTTTACTCTATGTTTCTGGCAAGTATAGCAGTAATATAGTAATGGACGCTATGCAGAATACAGAGCGTTCATTACTTTTTTACTGCTGTACTTGCCAATAATTATTGAGTAAGGCAGATGGGGGAACTCCAACCAGGAGGAGGAGGTCCTCGGGATGGTAATCAGTCAAGAATTTGGAAAGATGCGATTATCGGACCCTATACTTTCTGTGATGATGATTGAAGATTGTCCAGTCTAAATTGTAACAGTTAGGAATGGCAGAAATATAATATACTCAATTAAAGGAAATTATCCAGACAATACAGTGTAGAGGGAATAGGGGCACAAATCTCGTCTTGTTGTGACAGGATCCCCACTTTTGCATACTGTGCATGTGCATGTCCATGCTAACCAATCAGAATGCATTCCATGCTATTCAGACTCAAGTAAAATAACACATTCAACATAGATGTGATTACAGATGGGTCTGACTTGGTTTTACAATGTATAGCATAGGTGCACTGGTGCTCTATGTATCACTCACTCTATGTATCACCAGCGATTGCGGGTCACCACACTTTCGTTGTTCTCAGATTGAGACACAAAAGAATCATAAGTGAGGGTCCGTCCAGATGAACCATTAGCCAGCTGATACTTAGCAATTCTGGTGATTACCTGTAGTGCGTCTTCTGAGCAGAATCGTGTCACCCTACAGAACTTGTGTATCAGCGATCCATAGGCCAGGTATGCCACTTTCCGTAAGAGGGCAGCACCTCGAGAGTTTACAGCCTCCAGCAAAGACTGCAATAGAAAATAACGGGTGTTATAGATAGCAAGTATCAGTAACGGCATGAAAATAGTGATCTTCAAGAGTCATCACCCTGATACAGAGATGCAGAGATCGCTGAATATTCTTGGGACTGTAAACAAGTAGACAAGTAAACCCAGTTTAATATGTCGTCCTCACTAAAGCTATCACCATCTTCCATCAACGACCTTATACACAGAACCTTGAAAGGAAGTATTTGAGATGAATTATGACTGGATATGTACCTTGGCTTCTCTTATCGCTTCATGATCGGCTTTAATTAAATGTAAAGCCAACGGTACAGCCTGAGCAGCTTCAAAGTCAGACAGCTCTTTTATCTTCAGTCTTAGAAATCTCAAAGACAAATGGTTTCCGATGGCTGGAATTGCATCTAAAAACCAACGCCTGCAAACGTAGAGGATTGAAGGAAAAGCAAAACAAAAAAAAAAATGAATTGAAATTGGATCAAACTAAAATGATCGACATTGTGGAGTCCAATCAGAATATTTGATTACTCAGGAAAGATCAAAGGTCAAGGTCAAACTGAACTAACCAACTAACCAATTTGTAATCTCTAGGGAAGGTGTAATAACAGCAGATGTTCTTAAATTTGTTCGATTGCAGATGCTCTTCCGCAACCCGCTAATCATTTGGGACACATTTACTGTAGAAAGCGATGACACTTCAAAGAGAGGGACTAAATTGAGCTTGCAATACGTGGGTTCTCTCTTACTCAATTTACAGTAGGGCAGTGGCGTGACATCTGTGAAAGAAGGGTAGACGACAGCTACAGGGCCTGGAGAAGAGGGAGGCCCATGGCAGCTGCCCAATCTGTACCCATGTACCTCTAAGCTGTCAGAGGCTGGCAGCTTAAGGGAGCGCTCAGCCAATGTATTTATAAATGCCAATGTGTTTATAAACAGCACACAACCTGAGGTCTGAGTGCTGTTTATAAATACATTGGCAGCAGTTGTCAGCTTAGCATGGGGGAAGGGGGGGCATGGCAGAAGATTGTGCTAAGCTGACAGCTGCTGACAATGGACCAGACTGCGAAAAATGTCCACATTTCACTACTGCGGCTCTATTATTTTAAGGCTTCCAGCACGAATCTGGATCCTCATGATCTAGGCTTCCGTGTTGGAAGAATCTGCGACAGCAGGGCAAGCATACTGCACAGCACAACACATATGGGCTTCATGATCACATATATTGGAACTCTGCTACTGCTACAGACAGAGTTCCAACAACAGCGACAGCAGTTCTGGATCCAATGGTCCATATAAACAGCATTCCCAAAGTGTTGAACCCTGTCTTAAACTGACAGTTTATTTGTAAAAAATAACCACGGTTTATTATTAAAATAAATGTAAAGCTGCCATATATGTTTAGAAGGAATCGTATAGCTATTGTATAGGGCCCCTTTATGATGCTCTGGACCCTTATA
Organism: Limnodynastes dumerilii; assembly: GCA_011038615.1. NCBI lineage: Eukaryota > Metazoa > Chordata > Amphibia > Anura > Limnodynastidae > Limnodynastes > Limnodynastes dumerilii. The sequence continues at coordinate 154,345 of WWET01001149.1, forward strand.
GCGTAGACTGTGGATCTTACCAAGGGTTTTACAACTGGAGATGAGCACTGACCCCATGTTTTGGTTTTGGTCTAAAAATTTGTTGTGTTTTGGTTTTGTAAAAAATAAAACCCTCAAATGTTGGGTATTGGATCTGGATTTCCTATATAAAAAATTGACATGAATTTGACATTGAATTATTATCATCACCACGCTGTCTGTAAATGTATATTTAATGATAAACAGTACTAAAATGGCAGCTGACATCGTCTTATATAGAATCCAAAACCCCAGATTCTGATTTAAAAAAAATCTGAATAAAAAAATTGTATTTTGCCTTGATTTGCGATACTAATTTGGTGGGAGGAACAGAGTCCAGTCTCTGTTCCCCTACATTCAGATCTATGGAATTTCACAAATTTCAATCTGCTCATTTCTACTTATATTGCTAAATGATTGGTAGATGAATAGAAAATAATACCATAACATTTAGTCATCCAGCTGTAATCCCAGTTGTTTACCTGTAATGTTTCCTTCCTGACAACAGATTCCATATCCCTTCAATGTGTTCGTAACTTGCTGTTCGCAAATGTTGTACCAGCTGCATAAACTTTTCTGGAGATTCCATTGATAATGGTCCCATGTTGTGTTCTACTAGATGATGAAGGAGATCGTTAATCTGTAAAAGTATGAACCAGAGAAAACATTTCTAAGCTTTTGGACAAAGATTTTAAGCAGAAGAGGATATGGTTTACCACTGCGATTTTCTGTTTGTGACTGGGTAACAATGACTGTACAATAGCAGCTGCGGCCCTGAAGATTCCGACACCGACAGGTAAGTTTTCTTCCTAAATGTAACTATCATTTTTTTTTTCTGAATGGATGAGTATGCGATTGGCATACTCACCTATTCATTTTCGGAAGCACTGTCGCCATACCACCGGAGAAGTGATTAACTTCTCCGGGGACTTTTAGGTTTAGGGGGAGGGGTTAGGGTTAGGGTTAGGCTCTGTGATTAGGGTTAGAATCAGGCTGCAGGGATGGGGGGGTTAGGGTCAGGCTGCGGGGAAGGAAGACTTAGGGTTATGCTTAGGGAAAGGGTTTGGAGTTCGGGTTAGGTGTTCGGTGCTCCAGGGAATATGGTTTACCACTGCGATTTTCTGTTTGTGACTGGGTAACAATGACTGTCCAATAGCAGCTGTCCTTTGACTTCTGCAGCCCTGAAGATTCCAACACCGACAGGTAAGTTTTCTTCCTAAATTTAACTATCATTTTTTTTTTCTGAATGGGTGAGTATGCGATTGGCATACTCACTCATTCATTTTCGGAAGCACCGTCGCCAGACCACTGGAGAAGTGAGTAACCTCTCCCTGGACTTTTAGGCTTAGGGGGAGGGGTTAGGGTTAGGCTCTGTGGTTAGGGTTAGAATCAGGCTGCAGGGATGGGGGGGTTAGGGTCAGGCTGCGGGGAAGGGAGACTTAGGGTTATGCTTAGGGAAAGGGTTAGGGGTTCGGGTTAGGTGTTCGGAGCTCCAGGGAACGATTGCTATGCCTCTTCGAGGCAGAAGCAGTTGTTTTTCCAGCAAGTTCGAAACTGGCTGGGAGAGAATGACCGTTCTCGATGGGGACCCACACCTGGAAAAAACACGTCCAAGTGTAGACCTGAGCAAAATCATGTAGCAATGTGAGCAAAGAAAATTAATTCAAATTATTTTCAACACAAGAAAAGACTTTACTTTTACACATAGAAATTACATATTAAATAGTTTTCTGTTTAATAGTAATTTAGCTAGGAAACTTCACCTTTAAACTTTACTTCTCTTTTCACAATTTAAATTTGCCTTCCTTTGAAGTTCAACTATATTTGATAATACTGGGGATTGAAAGATATCTAAAAAAATGCATAAAGTAACACAGAGTAGGATTACTACGTAGAACAACTAATATTATTACCCAGATAGTATTGCTTTATGTCTTCTGCAACTCTGATCCACTCCAAACGGGACACAGGAGCTTAGAAGACATTGCATTGTACATTAAGATTGTCCTTTATTGGAACCTATCTATAATATTCATTAACATAGAAGGAGTTTAGAGTTATTAGCAACTCTATCTAACAGAATAATTGGTCTAGAAAACGGCACATAATGGCACATCTTCCTAAAGCAAATTTATTGGAAAAAATGAGCATAGATTTGATTTTAATGCAAAATCATTTAATCACAGTTTTCAGAACACTGCTATAATAAAATGAACCATGACTTGAATCTACTCTATATATTTTTATTGGTCTTACAATCATACTGTGAAGGGCATAAATTACTTTATATTATTTGGCTTAAGTGTATTCACAAAGAATGTACATTGATTAATAGTCAGCACTTTAGTATAGAGTTCCATGGTGAAGAGGATTCTTGTTCCTCAGGGGTGGATCCTTTTGTTAGCAGATGTCTAGGTATAACAATCAAGGATGTATGTTCAGAACAGGTACCTCTGTAGTCCAAAAATAGAGTTTGGAGCATGGGAGGAAAGAATGCCTTTGTTGGGCCCCTACCTAAATATTACTGGGCCGTATTCAGACGTCCATCGACGATCGGGCCGCAAATAACCGCAAATAAGTGGCAGGTCGGAGCAGGTTACAGCAACCAGAAAAAACAGTCAATCCCCTCGCAACCCCCGGCCGGACCTAAACTTCCACCTGCATTGACTTGCCCAATCTGGCCGCACTCACTTCCGGCCTTATGTGTATTAGTTGCGTATATTTAGGGCCCTAACTCTGTAAGCGCGCATATTACCGGCCCTAACTTTGTAAGGGCACCCACTTTACCTCATCTCAATGCCTCCCCCCGCCCATTTCTATGCAAATCCTTCGGTCCGTATATTTCTGCCACACTTAGGGTCGCATTATTCTCCGTCCGATTCACAAGTCCGTCCCTTAGCCATTTCCGACCTTAACCTCTATGTAGACGGCGTATCGCTATTACTAGGCATGCGCAGTTGATGCAAAATCGATACGATCCTAAATATACGCACGGGACTATCGTTACAAATGGATCTCTGAATACGTATATAACACATAAGATAATAGGGTAATAGCGCTAGGATTCTAGAGATGGTGATGTACCATGTTTACAATATTATGTAAAATAATACACAAGTGGTGCAGAAACTGTCAACCGTCCTATGTAAGATAGAAGAAGTATTCCTGGGGACCAGGCAGCTTACAGTTCAATGATACTGATTTACAAGTTCGGGTCAAGGGGCCTGATCCAGAGGTACGCCCGCTAGGACGGCGGGCATAAGCGTAAGATCGGCTTTTCAGCCGATCTGCACATGTGCCGGGCAGATGTTGCCTGGCGTTGCTACGGCAACGCCCGATCCTGGATCGGGCGTTCGTAGCAGCGCCTTAGGGACGCTGGAGGGTTTTTACAGGATGCAAATTGTAGATGCTGACTCCCGTGTTCGTCGATCCTGAGCTGTTGTTCGGCCGCGTGGATGTGGAACACGGTCACTTTGGTAACTGCTAGCGTCTGTTAGCAGTCAAGCCTCGTTTTTTTGTTTTTTTCCTCTATTCCATTCTTGTTGCTGAATTTCGGTGGAATACACCTGGAAGCACATGGAAACGACTTGGCTGCTAACAGACGCTAGCAGTTACCAAAGTGACCGCGTCAGTTTCTGCACCACTTGCGTATTATTTTACATAATATTGTAAACGTGGTACATCACCATCTCTAGAATCCTAGCGCTATTACCCTATTATCTTATGTTTTATATACATTTCTTTTGAATGGTTTCAACTGCTATAAGGTTGTTGGCATATAAGCGCTATTTTCCTTTTCTCTATTCTTTTATATATGGATCTCTGAATACGGCCCACTATGAGGACCATCATATGTTACATTTTTATAGAAACCTTTGCTCTGCTCCAAATACAGGTTGACCTTTACATAGAAACATAGAGTTGGAAGGGTGATAAGAACCAATTGGTCCATCTAGTCTGCTCATTTTTTATTTGTTAACACATGATGACCACTTTTGATAATTTGATGTTGTTTTAAAAAAAAACGACAAAAAAAACAGTGGAGCTAATGGTCTTTTGAAATTGATGACATTAGCAATCTCACAAGACACAAGAAGATCTCTTTAATATTGGGTAAAACTACTATGGGCCATTTAATGCTTCTATTACCTGTGAGGGTAGGGTATTCCTCTATTTAACACACTATTAGAGAAGTAATGCTTTATAAAACCTGTCACAGTGCACTCCAGTGTCTGTGTGCTGCCCTTGTTTTTTAACCTGTGAAGAATGTTCACCTCCTGTCACCTTCGATCATACCCCCATCTCTGTTTCTTACCCCATACTTTTTGGATATATACTGTGATGCAGACCTTAGGCCAGATTTACTAAACTACGGGGTTGGAAAAGTGGAGATGTTGCCCCTAGCAACCAATCAGATTCTAGCTCTCACTTTCCTATTACATACTAGAGAATGTCAGCTGGAATCCGATTGGTTGCTATCGGCAACATCTCCATTTTTCCAAACCCGCAGCTTAGTAAATCTGGCCCCATGACTATGTCTAGCTCCAGTTCTTTGCCCATTACGTAATGTATTTAAAAAGCTATAGCCTCCCGAGCCAATCTTTGTACTCCAGATGAGGCCGTATCAATGACCTTCTATACAGGGACTTTAATAATTCTCTCTTGCAAAGGGTGGAATTGAATTCATTGTTATAAACAATTGTACAATTGAGTAAACCTATTATAGGACTTCTCTTTAATTTATAAATATTTCATAACATTTGAAAAAATTGCTGTTCGAGGTCACACATTATGCAGACACCAATAATATATATATATAAAAAAGAATAATAGAACCTTTCAAACACAAGCACATTCAAACACAAAGCATTGCCTGAATATCTCCGGTAGTCACATACCTGGCTCTCTGCATTTTTTCTCCTTAACAACTGTACAGGAGTTTGAATCAGGTTCCTTTCAAAGTGATACCGTAGCGACTCTTTGGTAACATAATCATTATTCTCCGGGGTCGAATGAATCTGCTCTTGAACTGCTGCTAAAACAAGTCTCTGTCTGCGAACAGTAACAATGATATGAATCGTGAGCTGTATTATATGGGAATTTGTAGACCTTAAATAAAACACAATTCAGCGCTGCAGCCCCCCACCCCTTAAGTTTTATCCTCTATATTTTCCATTTAAATATGAGCTGCAAAAAAATAACTTATTTTTTTCCCATCTGTAATTCTATCTCGGTCAGGATTTATCCAAAGCACTATACCTCGACTGTACGGTCTGATAAAATGCATTAGATTCAAAATAATAACACAAATCCCAGGTCAGCATTGAATAGGAAATAACTTATTTACCAGTAATTGACCAATAAATCTGAAATAGAACTTTGGCCAAAGTGTATAGACTGAACTACAGTTTTTTTTTTTTAAAGTACAACTAAAACTTTTATTTTTCAACTTCAACAACTGTGTAAAGTTAAGAGATAGATGTAACTTATTTCAAATGATTAGTTATAGTTTATAAATACAGTATAGTTATAGTATATCGTTGTAGCTAACAACGATAGCCTCTGGATCCGCACAATCAGTTTTATTTTTATCTGATGGGTTTCCAATAACGGGTCAGATGCAAATGCAAGTGGGAGGGGTTAGGGATTTCAAGTTTACATTATAGACATGCTCTACATGCACTGTGCGAACTAGACTTCACTGAAAATGGGGATAAATCATAAATCTTAAGTTATAAATGTGACGACATTCACCTTTACACTCCATGGCGCTACTTTCACAACATGGGCCCAGATCCAGAACAACACTTGTGTGCGAATCTACGCCTGGCGGACACGTAAAATTGCGATTTTGTATGTACTGCGCATGCGCACGACAGATGATATGCTATGTAACGTAACGTAACTCTGAGCGTATGGGTCATTCAAGTATTTGCTACGTAAATTCGTACGTCTGGGCATGCCAATTTTTACGTGAGCCAAAATTACGTCTAAAATACGCAATGTAGGTGGGAGTTTTCATTTAAAGTGTACAGTATGGGCGTGCTAGCTGTGTAAGTCCTTGTTGCCCATCCGTACGTGTGCGGACGACAGCGGTTACGCGGCCAAAAGTTAAGGCAGGGTTTGGAAAGCGGAAATCTGTCAAAGTACGTACATGCAGCGGGGAGTGCCTCAGGGAGTGCATAGATGGTATGCACGCGTAAATACGCTACGCTAGTAAACGGATTGCAAGCGGAGTTCTGGATCTACCCCATGGAGAGTATAGCTAGTTGCAGACTGTTAAATAAAGCCTTAAAATCTGTTTACTTACTATTGAGTTGTAATTGGGACACCAGCTGAGCATGATGAATGAAGCTGATGTCACCCATTCATACACACAATAGCTTCAGGGCTGAAACTTGTATTACTCACTGCCTGGAAGCTCCCACTGTTTATATGAATGGGTGACTTCAGCTTAATTGATAATTTTTAGCATTACTCCCGATTACAACTAAATGGTGAGTAAACACACTTTTATTGTTACCAAATCACCCTTCCCTATCAACTATCCTTAGCAGGTGGCTCTGCTATACTTTTCCCGTTTTGGTGATAGGTGCATCTCGTTACATCTATAGAACAGATCTCCGTGTGAGCAAGGGGAGTTGTTGTCACCCATGCAATCACAAGGAAGGGCGAATTCAGGGGTGATCCGATGTTGGATGCCCACTGGTGCTGCTATCGGAGATCCAATTGCAATACCAGCAGAAGTCTGGATTCAGTACACACAACTAAGAACAAGGCCCACTGTCTCCCCGGTATCCATGTGTCTATGCTCAATATTGTTATATTCAAAGAATTTCCCTTTGGATTTCCCTGGGATTGAGATCCTTGGGGGAGGGTGCTCAGTGCTGGATGCCGTCATTGGAGATAGACTCAGTACTGAGTCAGAGAGAATGGGTCTTATGGCTGTAGGTTTACATCAAGGAGGCATATGGCATAAGTTAATTGGTTCATTTCATCAGTTCTGATTATGAAATATTGCAAAATGGCTTATGACATTAACCACTAGGGGGTTTAATGACAATGGACCGGATCCAGACCCCCGCGTGCTTTCCGTGCGCGTGGGGGTCTGAAATTACGCAAGACAGAGAGGAGTGCACACCCCCTGTCACTCCCCTCTGTCGTGTGGGCTTTATGGCATCTTGCGCTGCCATAAGCCTGCCTTAAATGTAGTGTGTGGATCAGTGGTCCGTACAACCGCTGATCCGCTGCAGTGTGGGAGCCCCTCCCTCACCGCGGGAGCCCCACACTGTACACTTTACATGTTTCCCCCCGCCCGCTTTAGCGGGCGGATGGGAAGCACAGACCATTTGTAGTAATCCTAGCGTACATCTGGAGGGCGCATGCGCCCTCCAGTTCAGTCAGGTGATTTACGCACCTTGCGTGAGAAAATCACCTGACGCTATTAAATCTGGATCCGGTCCAATATGAGCCCTTTTATGTCTCCAGGCTCAATTCAATAATTCATAACGTTTCAAAATTAGTTTTTACATCTAATATCTCACCAATCTTTAATGGAACCTAGAACCTAGTTCTAGAACCTACTGTATTAAATTTGGAATAATATTAGTATAAACTGGTTTGGGTGCATACCTTGCTTCAACTACCACAGCCCCATCAATTTCATTAAATGGGGTAAATTGATGAACTTCTCTCACTTCTGCCTCCATTAAACGACCCCCTATGTTTGTAGGTTTGATCTTATAATTGTAGGTCACAGCAGCTCGGGAATTTTTGTTTCTCTCAAGATAAAAAGAAAAGGAAGACAATATTAGTTGACATTATCAGTCGTGCCGGTGAAGAGAGGGCGTTGGTTATTGCATAGCAACATCCTACCTTCTGACAGCTGGCACATTTATGGAAATAGGCATTACCCGTCACCATCTGTTCTCTGTATTCACAGTCAGTGAGGTCTATGGACTTGGTTATCAGTAGCTGAGTTGTCTTATGGTTTTCTTGAATCAGGTAGTTAGTGTGGCACATACCTCCAATCCCATTCTGCCAGACAAAAATAATGCAAGTGAATCGGACGGACACAGTCACCATTAAGAGAAGGAGGGGCTACTGGTGAGTAATTGCAATTAGTCCTGATTTTGATCTACTACAAAATCTTATTTTTAAAAAATTTAAAAAAAACCAAAATGACCAATATGTAGTTTTTTCCCTGGTACTGCATGGTTGAGTGAGGGAAATGGTCATAAAGATATGTCATGATGTCCCACCTAACTACTCAAACATGGGATTAAGTATACCATTGTAGCATTAGTCTTAGCCCCACTCATTGCTACAAGAAGACTCACTGATGAGACAATTTGCTCTAAAGATTGATGTGAGGACTTACAAAAATGTGGAAGTCTTCCAGAACTTTGAAAAGCATGAAACTACCTGTATATATACAAATTCACAAGATCATGGAGAATAGGTTTATTCAACTTTAATATTTTTCTACAAACCCTCCAGCATAACCCATTCCACTAGGTACAAAACAGTCTGCTCCAGAGCTTCCAACAATCAGTTACTATGATAACCACCAGGGTTGAAGTTAAAAATGTTCTTGAAGCTAATGCTTTAAAACCAGGTGAGTGACAGTTGAAAGCTCAGGAGTGGAGTATTTTGCAGATCCTCCAACATGACCCCCTCCATTCGGTACATAATACTCTGCTCCTGCTCTTCCTTCCTAATCTCTGATTGCAGTCACCTGTGTTATACTAGTTATTTGAATAGAAAGGTGTGTAACACAGGTAACTGCAATCAGAGATTAAGAAGGAAGAGCAACAGCAGAGTATTTTGTACCGAATGGAGGGGTCATGTTGGAGGGTATGATTTTGTACCTGGTGTAATGGGTCATGTTGGAAGGTCTGTAGAAAGAAAGTGATAGTTGACTATTAGGAATAAAGCTACAGGGGTAGTATGGTTGGATTATAAGAGAAACGCGTGTGTATTGTGTGTGTGTGTTGATTACTGTATTCTGGCACTTGTGGTAGTCACTTCCCCCCTCCCTAAACTCATGGAACTCTAAGCAAGCTGTCAGGGGCTGGCAACTTAAGGCAGCGCTCAGTACTCCCAGTATGAGTGGTAAATTCTATTTATAAATACATTGCCAGCAGCTGAGAGCCTCTAGCAATGTATTCTTAATTAGTGCTCAGCATTCATATATGGAGTTTTAAGCTGTAAGCCTTCGATACCTTCTAAGCACATGCATAGAGACCGCTCTATACGCAGGCCAGACTGTGGTGGTGGCAGGGGTTGTGTGGAGGATGTGATGGACACCTTGCATTAGGGTTTGAGTTTGTAAACTTCAACCCCTGCCTGATGGGAAAACATTGCAACCTCTCCAGACTTATAGTATGTGCTGACACTTGCAATCACATGTAGGAAGGCCTTGGTATTATTTTGTACAGTATAGGTGTCTATTTCTCTCTGTCAGTGGCTTTTCCTTGTAAAAAAAAGTTGCCCCACATCATTGTGATTTGGATCTTCCCCTACCTCCAATGTTAATTCACCATTCACCATTGCTAGCTGCAAACTCTCCCTGAATATCAGGAAGACTCCTTAAAGAGTGGGTGATCTTCCTGACTCCCTGAAGAGCGGATGATCTCCCTGACTCCCTGAAGAGCGGGCGATCACCCTGACTTCCTGAAGAGCGGGTGATCTCCCTGACTCCCTGAAGTGTTTGCAATGTACCTAATACTGCTTCAGTTCCAGAAGTCATTGCAGTATGATGACGGCATATAAAAATTGTGTTATTTCCTTGCAGTAAGGCCTATGGAGGGGACCAAAGACTGCCCATTATCTAAGACAATGGCCCGTATTCAGAGTACCGGACATATAACATAAACGTCCGGTGTTTAGCGATTTTTACTACTGCGCAGTAGTGAAAATCGCTAAACACCGGACGTATATGATATACGTCCGGTACTCTGAATACGGGCCAATGTGATTTCAATAATGGAGAGAGAAATTAAAAATACTATTAAGAAAGACGAAGGCCTAGATTCAGAGTTGCACTTCCACCTTTTTTTTAGATGCAAGTGTAGACCTGAGCAATACCATGTTGAACTGCAAGGGGAGGTAGATTTAAATTGTAAAACCAGAATTCAAATTAGAAGGTGAAGTTTCTTAGCTCAACTCTAATTTATAGAATAAAGATATAGCTATGCAGTATTTTAGTTCTATGTGTAAAAGTAATGTATTTTCCCTGCATGCAAAAATAATTAACACCCCTTACTTTGAAAAATGGTTTAGCCGAGCTGTACAAGTGTGTAAGGTGTAAGTGCATCTCTGAATCAGCCCTGAAGTGAGCGGATCTCCTATTGACAGTCTTCACATTAAATATTGAAAGTATTAATTAACTGACAATTGAACAATCAATAAATACTGATGCTACCATTTTTACTGATAAATAGTTCTCCTAATAGCGCTAGACACACCCATCTATTCACAGGGCACACCCTCATGAGTGCTATAACAATCTCCCTAGAATTCATTTACAAAAAAAATTCCCCTCTAGGGGCCAGATTTACTAAGCTGCCAGTAAATCTAGCAGAGTTTTATGTTGTTGAAAGAGTCGTTGGTTTATCCAGATTATTTTTAAATAGCAAATAAGCTCTCTGACCAAAGGGTCGCATTCTATCATAATAACTAAAACAAACTTTTTGAAAAACAAAATATATAACAATATCTTCTATTATGTTTTAACAATCTCCTTACACTACAGCGAACTTAGAAACTTGGTTGAATAACTTCACACTGAGTCACAATCTGTACTAGAAGCGTTTTAATATCACTCTAACATTACAGGATTTCAATTAACTCCCTGAAACATTTTAAATCCCTTTGTTAGAAGAGATACATCTATTATATACTTACTACAAAAGCCCTTAGCCCTGTTCCTCAACTAACAATGTATATGATTTCTAAGGTCTGACTGTTCTTACAACACTAATTGTCTGTTGTAGAAGATTGCTGCCTGTTCTTATAAAATATACATTTTTGAAAACATATTCTTCAACCCTTTACTTATATCTATTAAATGCTTTACAAAGAAGTTGTTCTCGTGGACCTTGAATTTATTTCTTCAACATATCGTACATTGAATGCACCAGTTTAGCACTTTTGTTAAAGAATATTAGCTGGCTATAAATGTCATTATTAAGTGTAAACATATTAATTTCCATTTTAAACTGCAACAGTTTCTTTTTTGCTATTTAAATAAAATTGGTCCGGATGGTAGATTTTTTGTGTATACATTGGAATGCATAAACATTTAAAGCATGCACAGTTTTTTTTTACTGCACTGCCTGCAGGACTGTTGGTAGAAATGTTGGAGCCTGGGACACATCCGCGGCTCTCGGCCCCCTACAACATCACATGGGTGAATTGGCCCGCTAATGTGCAGCTCTCTACAACAGGTATCGCGGTAGGATACCGCCATTATCTGCTGCTGCAGAGCTAAGGTGGGTATTGGCGGGACCCATCTGTCTCCGGGCCCTGGACAATAGTCCCAGCATTCCCCAGCTAATGGCATCCCTGAATACATGGAAAATGAAATAAACATTTAAATCTGAATCCAACCCTAAGTTATTGGTGCTCAAAGCACTGGTAAGGAAGAGGGCTAGGAGGTAGATAAGTCTGTTCCAACATTGTGTGGTTGTTGGTGTTATGGGAAACCACAGGCCAAGGTATAGAGTCTAACCAAGAGCTAGGTGTTCATTTAAGCCCCCAATGGTGGGGAGAGACTTGGCTGTTGTCTCTTGGCAGGTCGTGGCCAAAGGCGGTTTCCTAGAGGTGGGATGATAGTAGCGGCAAAGTTGGGACAATGGCACACCAGGATAGACAAACAATATCTCAAACGGATAATGGATGGAAGGAGGACGATCTCGTAAAGGAATATGATAGGCAATCCTAAAAACAAGCTGCAAGCTCTCCTGTGAGACACAGGAATCGTGCTAGATGGACAATGCACACAAACACTGTACAGGTGGAAAAAGTGCAATACAGAGAAAGGAGCACGTGGGGTAACTGTACAAGGTGGAAAAGTATAAAACTAAGAAAGACTTAGAATAATGGCAAACCAGGTACTATCTATAGACAGACTGGCCAATCAGCCTCCAAGGATTGATCCAGCCTCCCCTGGTGACTGAGGAATGTACCGGCTGCTAGGTAAAAGGCAGCACCACTCACTGAATCTCCACCAGAACAGGTGATCAGCACCCACCAATGAGATTAAGTATCCCAGCTGCTAGGTTACCACTAGACAGCCATTTTGACCATGTGTGTGGAGCAGACATCTGCCCATATGTGCTGGCTCTATGCAGATAGGTGTTTTGCACATAAGAAGAGCAGTCAATCAGATTGCACATGTGATAGATGAAAGGAGCTCTTTCCTTTTTGGATTCTTGCGGTGCCCTTGATTTAAAGCACAGTCAATGAATACAGGGAGAGACTCTTACATATTTATTGAAGCAGGAATCTTACCTCTTGTAAAGTATAGACATTGTGACTTTCCTTTATAGTGAGCTGAAAAATATTTAAAATCCCTCTCAGTATATTAACTGAGGTCTCTGATAATCCATTTGGAATGTGCAAGTCGCCGACTTGACCGCTTCTGTACTCAAACTTTATTGGATTAGAAAGTTGTTTCTCCAGTGTCCTGGTCAATTTAGGGGAACTAGTAAACTTGTCGATGGGCCAAATACCATTATACTCTTGTACATCCATGTTGTGAATCTGGGGAAAAAAACATAAAAACATTTATTAATATAGAATTTTTTTTAAACACTTATTCATAGTTGTCAATTCTCCCTGATTCCCTGAAGAGTGTGTGATCTCCCTGACTCCCTGAAGAGTGGATGATCTCCCTGACTCCCTGAAGATTGGGTGATCTCCCTGATTCCCTGAAGAGTGGGTGATCTCCCTGACTCCCTGAAGTGTTTAGCTATCTCCCTGATATTGATTTAAGGTCATATTCAGAGTACCGATTTTTACTACTGCGTAGTAATTTTTAACGTAATCTACCGCATTTACGCAATCTACGTAAGAAAGACATATGTAGATTACGTTAAAAATGACTACGCGGTAGTAAATATTGCTAAACACCGGGGGCTGGATCCAGAACTAGGTCCATCTTCCTTAGACGGACGTAGTTCAATAAACAGTAGCTACTGCGCATGCGTAGTAGCTATTGTACGTAATCTGCGTATCATTTCGATATGTAGATTGCGTATATGCGGTCTTTTAAACGTACAGTTTATTGAACTACATCCGTCTATGGAAGACGGACGTAGTTCTGGATCCGGCCCCGAATGTATATGTTATACGTCCGGTACTCTGAATACGGGCCTTAGTTCCAGAAGTTACTGTGGTATGATGACAGAATTTAGAAATGAAACAATTTTTCCCTGTATTATAGTTTATGAAGTGAGCCAAGGTGTAATTAAAGACTGGCAGTTATCTAAGACAACATGACTTCAATAACGGAGAATGAAAAATACACTTTGGCCTCTTGTGAATCAGCTGCAGTGTCACCAACTGTTATCTTTTCTATAAAGATGGAGAAGTCAGCGGATCCTATTCACAGTCTCCACAATAACACTGAAAGCATTTATTTACTGACAACGGGGTAGATCCAGATCCATAGCGTAGCGTATTTACGCGAGCGTACCTTCTAAGCACTCCCTTAGACACTCCCCTCGCATGTACGTACTTTGCCCGTTTTACGTCTACCAAACCCTACCTTAACTTTTCAAAGCGTAACTACTGTCGTACGTATAGCCCTCACGTACTTACACGCCTAAGCACGCCCATACTGTATGATTTAAATGCCTCGCCCCGCCTCCAAAGCGTGTTTACGAGTGTCATATGCCTCGCATGTCCCCTCGTGTGTTTAACTGTCCTGCAGTCTATCCCTAACCTTCCCTTTCACCTACCCGCTACCTTAACCTACCCGCTATTGGGAATCAATAATTGTCTAAATACATAATGTAAGGCCTATAAAAACCCTCAACTATAAAATAGAAATTTTACTCTTTACTTTTTATTTCCGCTTTGTTTTTTTGTTTTCACTTTTCTTTTTCAATACTTGTTTTACTCTCCATCAAAAGAGAATATCAGTATCATCATAAATCATGTTTAGAACAAATGTTTAACCATATAACATTTCTGTAATGTGTTACAATAAAGAATTTTCAGATATGAATAAAGGATGCACAATTAACTTATAATAATGACTGGCTATAAACCAGGGGCACAGTGCTCAATGTAAACTATGAATGGTACCACAAAGTAAATAATCGCGATTAATTAAAGACAGAAATTCAGATAATATTAGAGAATAATCAATTACAATTAAGCAATTTTTATGCAATCAGTTAGATAACAGTTCTAGGTGACAATATTAATACTATTACTTTCAATTAGTTATATAAAGTTTAAGGCAGTAACCATTACAATCATGCATTTCCTTACAAATGCAACAAAGTATATAATTCCATCAACACAAATATAACTTTTAAGTCTCTGCAGGAGGAGAAGTGACGGCTTTATAAGGGTTTCTTTATAAAGTATTAAGTTCACTACGACCTGACCGAAGTGTCTTTTATATTCATATGAGACCCCTGTTTACCAGCTTGGTCATACATACAGCTCCTGCTCCCTTTGTAAGCACCTTCACCACTTCAATCTCTCTGTAGATACCTCCTGGCTTCTCAGGTCTCTGTCCTGACTGTTTTGCGCTGTCCTCTCTTCTCCACACAGTTTATTCTACCCTTAGTTATCTCCACTTTACCCTCAGTCACTGTAATGTCTCTTTACACCTGCTCCTCTGATACCTCAGCTCTCCGTCCTCTCACTGCCACAGCTCCCTCCGAAGGTCTCTTTACACCTGCTCCTCCGATACCTCAGCTCTCTGTCCTCTCACTGCCACAGCTCCCTCCGACTGTCTCTTTACACCTGCTCCTCCGATACCTCAGCTCTCCGTCCCCCCACTGCCACAGCTCCCTCCGACTGTCTCTTTACACCTGCTCCTCCGATACCTTACAGCTCACCACACTTCTCCTCACAACCTCCTGTACCTCACCAACTGCCAACTCCAACCACATTTTCCAGAACCTTCTAGAAACCTCATGAGCTACCTAGCGTGTCTCTATTTGCTGGCTGTTACCCTAGTAACAGCCCTCACGCATCAGCTGGCTGTTTCCTAGCAACAGCCCTCACGCTGCCCTGTACCCTGGGCAGCCCAATAGTATATGGTCCACTCAGGACAGCCCCAGTAGTGGGGTATTACATTAATATAATTTATCAATAGGAATTTTCTATTGTCATACTATTTCTGGCACTGATAAAGCTGTATCCACGCCAATCAAAAGACATTCGAAGCGGCGACTGTCTCCCATTGAATGCTGGGTAGAAATTGTTGCAAATTCAGCTTTAAAATGAATTACTATAGACTTCTCTTTCCTTTTACAAATCTGGAAGCATTTTACCTGCTAAGTATTGATATACATCACCCTATTTGAAAGTCACCCCCCTGGGTAAAACCTGCGTTCTTTATATGAGAACAGTGGAGCGTGTATGTTTTATACACAAAGAGCAAGTTTTTACCATTAAATCTGCCTGCCAGGTAACGTTAAGTCATTCAGTGTTCTTAATACATTGCACACTTGCTTTCCACGGAGTTTGCACATCAGACAACTCTGTGTTTCTGTCTTTATATTATTTAACTGATTGAAACAGACCATGAAGAATCGAAACTGTAAGGCGTCTGTTTCCGTATGACAACGTCTGCATGTGTTTGACATTCACCACATGGGGCTGTTTGAAGGGTTCCACATGGCTGTAAGTAACCAATCAAATCAGTTCAGAAAAAATGGTTTACCATGTGACTATAATGTCACCGTTTCTAAGACTACATTTGTTATTTTTTTTTTGCCTTTTTGTTCCTTTAACGCAATATTTTAATAACCACATGGAACTATTATTAAGCATCCTTTTTTTCTAATGTTCTTCCCTATGAGAAACAGGGATAGATTGGTGAAAGCTTCTTAAAAAGAAAAGTGATGTTCTAGATAGCAAAAAAATGGGTGCTATAGGGAACATTTTCATTAGACTTCTGGAGTTTTTCAACCCTCCTAATTTTCAAAATTATTATTATTATTCTTATTGTTTATGTATAAAGTGCCACAAGGTGTCCGCAGCACTGTACAAAATACAGCAAAATAAAGTACAGACATACAGGGCAGGGATGGACAGCTTAGTACAATATAAATATATAAATATCGCAGTGAGAGGTTGAGTGGGAGCCACCAGATGGGGTTGGGGTAAAAAGGTAGCAGAGGGGGACAAGAGGGTATGAAGTGAGGGGGGAGTGAAGGAAGAGGGAACAACACTAGGATGGGGGCCCTGCTCACATGAGCTAACACGCTAAGCGTGATGCCTTTACTAATGAACGCTCTGGCTTGCGCATGCGCAAATGTTTGGATACCCTGTCGGACGTTGTTCAGGATTTGACCCATAACGTACGTCAGGCTGCTTGCTTTATTCATTCTAAATCTGGCCCAAAGATTGAAATGTAGACCTTCCACCATGACCCATTCCACTAGGTACAAAATACTCCGCTCATGAGCTTCCAACTGTTAGTTACTATGGTAATCACCTTTGTTGAAAATAAAAATATATTTCAAACGTCAATTAATTTATTCAAATTAGGGACCGGATCCTGAATCAAGCATGGGCCTGCATACAATCCTATGATCTGTGCACGTGAGGGTAATAAACTCCCTTTGCACCCACGGACCTTCCATGCTCTAACCGCTACCTTAAATTTTTCACAGCCGCCCCACGGAAAATGGGTCAGGTGAGTAGCCATGCCCTTACTGTATGATCTGCATAGATCCCACCACCCACTGCGCGTACACCAGGTATACCCACCATCGGAGGACATTGCTGCACGGAATAGAGAATCGATCTTGCTGCGTTCCATGCATAATTTTTTAGGGGTAGTACAGGGTACTTATGCAGATGGTCTGTGTAAATACTCTGTGGGCCGAATTCAGAGATCCGGTTTTTAACAAAAGTTCTGTGCGTATTTTTAGGATCGGATCGGATCGATTTTGCATCAACTGCGCATGCGTAGTAATGGTGATACGCCATCTACGTAGAGGTTAAGGTCGGAAATGGCTAAGGGACGGACTTGTGAATCGGTTATGGAATAATGCGACCCTAAGTGCGGCGGAAATATACGATACGAAGGATTTGCATAGAAATGGGCGGGGGGAGGCATTGAGATGAGGGAAAGTGGGTGCGCTTACAGAGTTAGGGCCGGAAATATCCACAACTAAGATACATAAGGCCGGAAGTGAGTGCGGCCAGTTAGGGCAAGTCTATGGAGGTGGAAGTTTAGGTCCGGCCGGAAGTTGCGAGGGAAGTGACTGTTTTTTCTGGTGGGTGTAACCTGCTCCGACTTGAGACTTTGATGCGTATATTTGCGGCTCAATCGCCGACGGATCTCTGAATACGGCCCTCATTCCTAAATCTGGATCCAGATCCCAGGTGAGGGACAGTCGCAAGCTCAGGAGCAGGGTATTATGTACCTAATGGAAGGGGTCATGTTGGAGGGTCTGTGTTGAATGCTACTCTTACATACATAGGGCCAGGGCTGCAATGAGTGTGGGTCATCATTGTGAATGGCCCTATTTTGATAGAGCCATTCGCTCCCAGCCAGTTCCGAACTGGCTGGGATATAGATTGCTTATGCCTTAATGAGGCATAGCAATCGATCCCCGGAGCACCGAACACGGTGCTCTGAAAAGTAAGTAAATCATTTATCCCCAACCCACTCCCTAACCCTAAGTCTCCATACCCTCTGCAGCCTAACCCTAAGTCTCCCCCCTGTAGCCTAACCCTAAGTCTCCCCCCTCAGCCTAACCCTAAGTCTCCCCCTCAGCCTAACCCTGAGTCTCCCCCCTCAGCC